>CALNHX010008609.1:0-58682 GCA_940337035.1 Agriotes lineatus
CAGTATGTAGGAAGGAACTAAGTGTATTTATCTATTATGTTAATGTATATGTATATTTATTAAAGCTCTCAGGCTTGTATTTATCTTTATAAATTTTTATTAGTTTATATAGCAATAATATTTTAGAAATAGTATTACTTATTGACCTCATTTAGGTATTCGAATATAAAAATATCGCTCCACTGTCGGTGAAAAACAGAAAGGAGCACTGTATGTAAAAAGTAACTTTTTTATAATACGATTTAACCTGAAAAACCCAAGATTGCAAATACTGATGATTCCGGCCCATTTTTGGCTAGAGCATTCACCTCTTTTAGCGTTTTTCCCAATTTTTCATTTTAATTTATTACAGATCTGCACCAAGTTGCTCTAGGTTTTTCTTTGCTTCCGCTGCTCTTAGTATTCCAATGCTTTTTTGTGAATGTTGTCTGATGGTTCTCGTATTGTAAGACTAATGCAGTTCCATATAAAGTCATTTTATAGGAATTTATATTGTGTCTTGGTTAGTCAATGCGTATAGATTTTCACTGGTGAATTTGTTTGTTCAGAAAATTCTCAACATTTTCTTCAGACACTTAGTGACAAATATGCTGATTATTTGTTCTTCTTCTTATGGCCCTTCTCCTTCACGGAGGTTGGTTATCATCATTCTTATCCGAATTCTGTCGACAGCCGATCGACATAGTTCAATGCTGCTGCAATTAAACCAATCTCTGAGATTTTTCAGCCAAGATGTTTTACGCCTGCTCACATTTCGTTTACCCTTTATCTTCCCTTGCATGATGAGTTGGAGCAGTGCATATTTGGGATTTCTCATTACATGGCCTAAGTACTTTAGTTTTCTCTTTTTCATTGTATTTATTATTTCACATTCCTTGTTCATCCTTCTCAAAACTTCTCTGTTAGTTATTCTTTCAATCCAGGCTATACGCGACATTCTGCGGTAACAAAACATTTCAAAAGCTTTTAGTTTGTTAATTTGCTCTTTCTTAAGTGTCCAGGCTTCTACGCCATAGAGCAAGATATTAAATACATAACAACGAAGCATTCGTATTCTGAGCCCAATGTTTATGTTTCGATTGCAAAGTACTTTCTTTAATTTTACAAAGCAGGATCTAGCTATTTCTATACGAGTTCTTATCTCTATTGTTTGATCAGCTTTTTGTTCAATCCAAGTCCCAAGGTATTTGTATTTCAGTACCCGTTCTATTAATATGTTTGCAACTCTTAAGTTTTCTTGAATATGTGGAGTTTTTGTAACTACCATCCATTTGGTTTTATTAAAATTTATTTTTAAGCCGTACTCGTTACAGCGATCATTTACTTTTTCAAGCAGATGTTGTATGTCAGTAAGGTTGCTTGCTAAGAGGATTGTGTCATCCGCGCATCTCACGTTGTTAACTATTTCTCCATTTATACTAATTCCCGCAGATTCCTCATCTAAGGCTTCTTTAAAGATGGCTTCGCTGTAGATGTTAAACAGAAGTGGAGATAGGATACATCCCTGTCTTACTCCGCGACGTATCTCAATTTCCTCGGCTATTTCTGTTCCAACTTTTATTTTTGGCGCTCTGTCCCCAATATAGGTTACTAATTATCCTCACATCTCTCCTATCTATACCTTTCTTAAGTAGAAGTTCTTGTAGTTTACCACGTTTCACTTTGTCAAAAGCCTTTTCGAAATCGATGAAACAGGTATACACATCCTGGTTCATATCTAAGCAGCGCTGGTAAAGCACATTACCCCCAAAGAGAGCTTCTCGCGTTCCAAGACCTGCGCGGAAATCAAACTGGGAATTACTTATTTTGTCTTCCAATGTTTTATAAATTCTTTTATGAATAATTTTTAAGAATAGTTTTAAAATATGTCCCATAAGTGCAATAGTTCGGTAATCTGAGAAATCTCTTGCGTTAATTTTCTTGGGAATTAAAATAAAGGTAGATATCAACCATCGTTTAGGGATTTGCCCTGTGTCATAAATAGCGTTAAAAAGGTCTAAAATAACATCTAATACTTCATCGTTACAAAGTTTAACAATTTCTACTGGTATCCCGTCAGGGCCAGCAGCTTTGCCTGTTTTCGTGTTTTCTAGCGCATACATTAGTTCCGATTTTAGAATTTTAAAATTTTCCTCATTTACTTCTACAATGGTGTGTTTTGGCCTTTCGTCATTGAAAAGTTCTTGGATATAAATCGTCCATCTATTTATTTGATCTTTTATATCTGTTAGTATATGTCCATCCGCATCTTTGATGACATTATTGGCGCCACTTTTCTTTTTGTATCCTGTTACTTCTTTAATCTTTTTGTACATGTGAAAGTTGTCATTCTTTCTTTGTAGTAGTTCAATTTCTTCACATTGTTCAGAGAGGTATTTTTCTTTCGCTATTTTTATTTTACTTTGTATTGTTGAAACAATAAAGAAGCCAACCTGCGATTGATTACTAATAATAACCAATGATAGTACAATCGCAGATCAACCCCCTTATCATTTATACACCACGGTAGCTCAGAAATGTACTTACTCACCGCAATGGCCTAGCTAGCTTCAAAGTCGATGGCCTTAGGTCGCAGATTTCTATCATCAGCTGATCAGCTGCAAGCTTCTTTAATAATAGTCAAAAACACAGGGCGCCAGAAATCACAGATTTCAAGAAATAAATAAAATAATAACAAACAATTAAGTTTATTTAATTAGCAGATCATATTTGATTGCAACAACGGTAATACGTAGGTAAATTGTTTATCACAATATTAAATGGTCTGAATACAATATAATACGTGAGCTGAAAATGCGACACGCACAGCGAAAATATGTGAACCTTTTTTTTTAGGCTCTTAGATTGAATTTAATTGCAATTCAATGAAGGGATAAGCTTATCACTGTCATATGTAATAACCGTTATCTCGGTAGTGATATTAAAATGGCGTGAGGGCACTTTTTACAAGATTTTTAATACGTATTCATTAAGCAAAACTTTAAATTTGTGAAATGTAGATCATAGAATAATTATTACATTATGTTTTAAATTTATAAAGCGGAGCTTTAAATTTATGAATTGTAAATTGAAACAATTATTACATTAAGTTTTCAACTTATAAAGTGGAAATTAAATTTAGAACTGGTAAATCGGTTACCGGTGCTGGAACGTCGTAGATATCTGGGACTAACCTGGTTGTGACAAAAAGTCGCATGTAGGCGAAGAATAATTGGTCCAGGATAATCGTAACGTGACAGCTTTCCGCAGTCCAGACCTCGTGGCCAAAATTGATAAGGAAACGGACGCCTCACATCAGTAACAGCAGGTTCAAAATGGCATTTCAGAAGGAGATGCAGGTCCACGCCATATGCCAATTAGGACAGCTAACGTGGCGTCAATCCAAATGAGAAATCGCCCCAAAAATACAGCGTTAAAAGCGGTATTTGAAAGCGGTAATTAAGAGGTGACGTTGACAAAATTAACGTCAAAGAAAGAGCTAATAAAAAACGAGGAACTACTACAATTGAATCTCAAACCAAGTAGCGTAAACATACCTGATTCCATTCATCAGCCCACAAACAAATTTAATATTGAGGTGCAATAACACGCAAAATGCCTTCTTGGAAAAAGTTGCTCCAACCAAAAGCGAAAATGTAAAAATGAGGTCGCGGACCGCGGCGGCTGGTGCAAGGAGATAACAAGTGAATTTTTGGGAAAACCAAAATCAGCGCTTTTGCGCGGACTAGCTTGATATGAATTGAAATACAGCGGGTTATAACTCAAGTGAACATATACAGGCTGGCCCGGAATAGATGAATAAATGGCGAAACAAATAGCAGGAGCTAAAGATTTGTTTCACTCCCCACGGCCAAGAGAAATACCTGAGGTATGATTATGCTAAGCAATTGAAAAGTTTAACGTCAGTCAAAAGAAGGCGAAAAGAAAATAGGGAAATAGATGGGAAATAAAGGAGTAAAGTTAAGAAAAGAAGAAGGGATAGAAAGTTTTACGGAGAGAATAGTCGTGAGCAAAGTGCTAAGCCGATGCGTCGCGCTAGATGAAAAAGGCGCGTCGGTGGATAAGTTAGACGCTTAGCTCCGTACCATAGCCAACGGAAAACAAACTAATCAGAAGGTTACCTTAAATGTGTACTGGCAGAATACACACGCATTGACCTAGTCAGCGTACTGAAAAGTTGCTGAGGTTTAGCCAACGGCTGAGGCAGCAGCCGGAAATTGGCATAGAACTAAGAAATGGGACTTGGAATTAGCCAATAAGGTAGAGAAGAAAAGAAATCGGAAAAAGGGATACTTGGGTATTAAAAGAGTATAGTAAAGGAAGATAGTATAACGAAGAGGGATTTGGAAGGGATAAGTCCGATGTCCGTCAGTCAGTCAGTCAACGCAGGGCTGTTTGAAAGAAGCTATTGCAGTGAAATGAGAAATTAACAAAAGGTGAGGACGCTGTCGATCACAGACACTCAGCGCGGGCCCCCGTAGTGATCACCGCGAATGTAAGCGACTGTGAAGAAGAGCGCCAAAGCAGAAAATCTTAAACCCTGCTGGTCGAGGAAAAGTGAACAGTCCAGGAACGACTGCACACTGAAACACCGTGTGAACTAACACACAGCGAAACACCGGAGATAAGTCACAAAAACTTACTCCTGTATGAAACATCGCAGAAGTGAAAATACTACGACAAAAAAATTCGGGTAAAACCCAGGACAAAAAAAGCCCTAAAAACCATAAAAAAGTTTAAGGTATGGAACATGAAAAGATGCAGGAAACCAAGGAATTAGAGAGTGAGATCGAGGATGCCACCAAACGCCCTAGAAAATCCTCTTTCGAGAAAAAAATAACTCTGGCACCACATAGGATACCACTCTAGAAAATAGACGTTCTGTCTAAATCGGACAGACGCCTAAAATACTGCTAAACACAGCAAAAACCGACTGCATCACATAGGACACAATCCACCCTACTACAAATATTCGAAGAACTCGCAAAAATCCGAAAAACTCGAACCGCATCATTAATACTCACCCCAAAACCAAGGTAACCCAATAGCAAAAGTATGGAGGAAAAATTATCAAAAAATGAAATATAAACGTTAACTCGTGTGTACCACAAGCAATACAGGCCACTAAAGAACCTAATAATGTCGACCTGACGCTTGGGAAATATCTCGTGAAGCGAGATAGGGAAAGAAAATAATAAAATATTTGATGGAAAAGTTTCCCAAAAAAGAGACCGACCCTGCATGGCCAACCAGCCACCCTATACGTTACAAAGGGGAAGAACTAGATGATGACGTTCCCAAACAGTGACCTTCCCTGCATGCCCAACCAACCACCCTAAGTAAATCGTGCAGGTCTAGAAACTCTTTTATAACTAACTCCATTATCAGAAAGACACACTTCGAAAAAGTAAAGAAGACTCACGCATTCATCACGAAAGCAACTCACCTAAACACTTGCTTCACTATCAACAAAAGACTCAAGAAGAGTTCGACAAAAGGTCCAATCGCTATCTATAAGGAAGCGAGGAAATCCGTCACTCAAAAGGGTTTCACCTAATATAATCTAATGATAGGGAAAAGTACCATCAAATCGGTAATTAAGGAGTCGCTCAAGGTGCTTAACTAGCACTCAAAAGCAAAAATATGCGGCTTAAAAAGCACGCAATAAATAAGAATCATAATAATAGAAATTGGTTATCAAGTCGAAAAGGGTGAGAATAATGTTGGTAGTATAATATTATCCGTAGGGTGAATAGGCGAGATAAGCTAAACATGCACATACATCATCATATATACAATCACACACACACAATCAGGCACACCAAAATTCACTCCTCCACTTGTCCTTCTCCAAAGTAAGTTTTTAAATCTTTAATATGCCAAACTCCAACGTTTTTATTGTCGGGGACGGTCACTAACTGATAGGTAAGTGGGCCGGTGACTTTTAGTACTCTGCATTTGACATATTTAGGAGCCAATTTCTGATTGAAGGATTTAGATGCATCAGATAAGACGTAGTTCCTTTTCCAAACCAAATCATTGACATTCAATTTTAATGGACGCTTACGCAAGTTATAGTGCTTGGAATTGCGTTGGTAGGAATTATTGAGGCGTTTAACAACGTCTTGATAAAGTGCAGAAAGTTGGTTAACGTCTGAAGCCAGGTCTTCACGAGTTTCTAAAGATAATTCTTCTTCTTGGAAGTTCTTAAGACGACCGTAATAAGTCCCAGAAACTGGTACAGTCCTCCCAAAATTTAAGAAAGAAGGGGTGTAACCCGTCACCTCATGAACGGCGTTACGTAAAGCGTGTGCAACTTGATAAATGTGTTTGTCCCATGAACGATGATTATCCGAAACATAAGAACGAAGAGCAGTACCGATAACTCGGTTAACTCTCTCAACAAAATTGACTTGAGGATGGTAAGAAGCATTATACCAAACTTGTTGAACTTGGTATTGTTTCATCAAGGCTTTAAATTGGGAACTTATAAATTGTGGTCCGTTATCAACCATACATATTTGAGGAACACCAAAAATGAGGAATACTTCGTTCTCCAAAAACTTGGCTACTGCTTTAGCAGTGGCAGCGCGAACAGCTTTAACTAAGGTAAACTTGGTTAGCCAATCACATACGACTATGATGGAAGTGTTACCAGTTTTCGTGCTAGGTAAGGGACCCATTATGTCAATTGACAAACATTGAAAAGGGTATAAAATCTTCTTATTTTGGCCCATTAAACCAGGTCTAGCAAGTTGACTAACTTTACTCGCAGCACAAGTTTCACAATGGCGTATGTAACGGATAACATCGGCACGCATTTTAGGCCAGTAATATTGTTCGGAGATTTTCCAAAAGGTTTTATAACCACCCAAGTGAGCAGATGTGGGACTGTCATGAAAGAGTTTGTAAATTTCAGTTCGGCGAGAACGAGGTATCACCTGTTTCCATTCCACTAAGTTGCTAGCAATGGTATGACGGTTGGGGACATACTTAAAAAGTCGACGATTTTCAATTCGCCAAGTAGGAAATTGATTAGGACTTTGGTTAACGCGGTCCAGCATTTTTAAGTACCAAGAGTCTAAGTCACCATCAACAAGTTCTAGAGCGGAAACCTGAATAGGAGCTCGCGATAAAGCATCGGGAACTACATTATGTTTACCCTGTCGGTGTCGACTGGTAAAATCGTATTGCGACAGACGAACACTCCAACGGGCTAAACGGCCAGTGGGGTCTTTCATATTAGTAAGCCACAATAGGGAATAGTGGTCAGTTAACACAGTGAAATGTGTACCTTCGATGTACGGTCTAAATTTCTCAATGCCAAAGATGACAGCTAAACACTCTCTCTCTGTGACAGAATAATTGCGTTCGGCCTTGTTAAGGGTACGTGAAGCATAAGCAATTACCTTTTCCTCATCGTCAATATTTTGTGTAAGCACACAACCGATGCCAAAATTAGAGGCGTCACATTGTAACGTGAACGGTAGTGAAAAGTTTGGGCTACTTAAAACAGGAGCGGAGGTCAAACAAGATTTAATTTGATTAAATGATTTAATAGCATCATCAGTCCAATGCACACGCTGCTTTTAATACGACCTTTAATTAGGTCCGAAATAGGAGCAGTAATAGTGGCAAAATTTGGAACGAAACGACGATACCAAGAAGCTAAGCCAATAAAGCGTTTGACTTCGGTCACCGTATTTGGTTGAGGATATTTGGTGATAGCCAAAATTTTATCAGGGTCCGTGCGTAAACCATTTTTATCGACAACAAAGCCGAGGTACGTAAGACTGGAACGGCAAAATTGACATTTGTCGATATTGACAGTTAAGTTAGCGTCTTTAAGACGGGTATAAACTTGCTCTAAGGTGTCCAAGTGTTCCTTAAAGGTTCCAGACACGATAACAATATCGTCTAAATACACGAAGATGTTTTCACCTAATAGCGGACCAAAAATACTATCCATGAGACGTTGTTGACTAGCTGCTGCGTTCGCGATCCCAAACGGAACGACTGTAAACTCGAACAAACCACGTCTAGGGACTGTAAAAGCTGTTTTTTCGCACGAATCTGGATGTAGAGGATTTGGTGAAAAGCTTGCTTAAGATCGATGGACGTAAGATAACGTGCATCGCGCAATTTATCAAGAATGCTATTTAAATATGGTAAAGGATAGGCATCTTTCTTGGTAACCGAATTTAATTTTCGACCATCGAAACAAAGTCGATAAGAACCATCTTTCTTTTTGACTAAGACCATGGGAGAACTCCAAGGAGATTTCGAGGGACGAATAATACCCATCTCTAACAAGCGATCAAGTTCGTGGTCGGCATGGACTTGCATAGCAGGAGACAAAGGATAGTATCTCTGCTTAATAGGAGATGCGTCACCCGTATCAATAGTGTGTACAACTAAATTAGTTAAGCCTAAAGTAGGACCAGAAATTTCAGCAAACTTCCCAACAACTTGGTCTAAAAGAAGTTTTTGTTGAACTGACAAATCAACTACGCCACAAATAGTCTGCAGCGAAAAAGTTTCAGCCACATCGAAGCGCCCAGCGACAAAATCAGTCTTTGCTCCAAAAGCGTAGCAAAAATCAACACCTAAAATTAGTGTAGACGGAATTGAGTCACAAATAACCGCATCGATGGACCTAGTAATACCATCAATGGTAATGGGTAAGGCAACAGTACCTAAAATATTTTGTAGCTGACCGTCAGCAGTAGTCAAGGTAAGCGGAGACCTATTGTTACACAATTTCAGATCATGTCTCTGAAGTAAATATAGACCGTTGCGCCCAATTAAAGTTTGATTGGCCCCTGTATCGCAAAGAGCGTGAATAGGTTCGCCATTAATATAAATGGTTAAGTAAGGACGGTTGTCAGAAAGTTGTTTAGTAAAGGTGGCTGAAGTATTACAAGTCATACGGCAAAATTCATTCACAGTTCGTAACCAAGATTCCCAAGATAAAGTATCAGCCTTAGTATAATAGGGATAAGGAATAGATCGGCTGTAATATCTACCCTTTACTTTGCGTTTTTTTGGATGGCATTTAGGGCAAGTGGCAAAATAACTATTTGCATGACCGCAAATATAACAAAAAATAGTCTTATCTGCCGAGCAAGTATGGAAAGTATGGCCTAATTTACGGCAGTTCCAACAAGTGGTCGTACTTTTCGCACGGTTAGTTTTAGGACCAAAATGTTTAACTGTCATTTGTACAGTCTGTGTCACAGGTTTTTTAGGAGTAGGCTGGTAGGCCAAGTCAGGTTCCAGTTGCAAGGATGAGGCAACAGCAGGATTGCGGTATTTAATATTCTGAATCTTAACATCTTCCAGCTTTTTACACAGAAATGCAAGGTGCTCAATATCGTGAACTACTGTCAAGGATAATTAAGTAGCATAAAAAGGTTGCAAGTTTTTCATAATATGCTTAAGTTGAACTGATTCGGATGGTTTAATGAGTAAACGATCAAATAAATTAAGCAGCACAGCAATAAAAAGTGAGGGTTTTTCATCGGCCCGCTGCTTGCGCTTCCTAATCTCGTCCCATAACTCTTCATCAAAATCAGTAGGCAAAAAATCAGATCGCAACCTAGCTACCAAGTCGTGCCAGTTTGAAACCCGGTGATGCATAGCACGGTACCATACTAACCCACGACCCGAGAAAAGGTCAACAGCACTAGAAAATAATTGGTCGTATGAAATGTTACGCGCTACTCTAAGTTCTTCGACACGTTGTAAGAAAGAATTTACCCCCGTGGTAGTAGTGTCTCCATTAAATGATAAACCCCATTTGCATACCGGTACTGAAACTAAACCTACATGTCTAGGAAGAGACGTCGTAGAGTAATTAATTTGGTCTAGTTCAGTTCGCAAATTAGTAGTAGCTGACATACAAGGTTGTTGTGTAAAAAGCGGATACTGAGGTACGTGCTCATTAGAAAGAGATACCCTAGGTCGTTGGAATGTCGATGAAGCTAAACCGGCGGCTTCAGTTATGTTAGGGTTGTCAACAATATTATCTGCCATAGGTTCAATAGGGTCAGAATTAGGTGGAACTACTGTATTAACAGAATCGACAAAATTAGTGGCATCAACATTTGAAGGCAAAGGATCCACTTGTAATTGCGAATCGTCATGCTCATTACTAAGTGACTGTAATAAATCTAAGCATTGACTGGGAAGGGTAGCATGCTCCTGTTCTAATTTAGAAGAGGGTTGTAGCCTGGTTAGTCGTGAATACAAATGCGTTAGCCGCGTATCGAGCCGAGCAAATTCAGAATTAGAAGGTGCAGCAGCGAAAGCAGTAACTAACACCGAAAGTTCAGTAAGTTTGCCTTTACAAGTATCAAGTTCTAATTGTACATCGAAGGGTGCTACTAATTGATAAGCGTTAAGCAACGTAGGGTTAGCCTTTTCCAGTAACAACTTAGCACGCAACGACCTACGACGTTGGTCGACGTTCATACCTTCAACCGTGTCTCTATCTAACCCCCTGAACAGTAATTCGTAAAGCAGCTCATCAACACGAAGTGCGTTGACATTCATTTTAAATAAATAATTTTGTCAGAATATTAAAGGAGAATTGCAGGTTGCACAGCTGATGTAATACCAAAGTCGAGCTCCACGTTGGGCACCAGTGAAACAATAAAGAAGCCAACCTGCGATTGATTACTAATAATAACCAATGATAACACAATCGCAGATCAACCCCTTTATCATTTATACACCACGGTAGCTCAGAAATGTACTTACTCACCGCAATGGCCTAGCTAGCTTCAAAGTCGATGGCCTTAGGTCGCAGATTTCTATCATCAGCTGATCAGCTGCAAGCTTCTTTAATAATAGTCAAAAACACAGGGCGCCAGAAATCACAGATTTCAAGAAATAAATAAAATAATAACAAACAATTAAGTTTATTTAATTAGCAGATCATATTTGATTGCAACAACGGTAATACGTAGGTAAATTGTTTATCACAATATTAAATGGTCTGAATACAATATAATACATGAGCTGAAAATGCGACACGCACAGCGAAAATATGTGAACCTTTTTTTTTAGGCTCTTAGATTGAATTTAATTGCAATTTAATGAAGGGATAAGCTTATCACTGTCATATGTAATAACCGTTATCTCGGTAGTGATATTAAAATGGCGTGAGGGCACTTTTTACAAGATTTTTAATACGTATTCATTAAGCAAAACTTTAAATTTGTGAAATGTAGATCATAGAATAATTATTACATTATGTTTTAAATTTATAAAGCGGAGCTTTAAATTTATGAATTGTAAATTGAAACAATTATTACATTAAGTTTTCAACTTATAAAGTGGAAATTAAATTTAGAACTGGTAAATCGGTTACCGGTGCTGGAACGTCGTAGATATCTGGGACTAACCTGGTTGTGACAAAAAGTCGCATGTAGGCGAAGAATAATTGGTCCAGGATAATCGTAACGTGACAGCTTTCCGCAGTACAGACCTCGTGGCCAAATTTGATAAGGAAACGGACGCCTCACGTCAGTAACAGCAGGTTCAAAATGGCATTCCAGAAGGAGCTGCAGGTCCACGCCATATGCCAATTAGGACAGCTAACGTGGCGTCAATCCAAATGAGAAATCGCCCCAAAAATACAACGTTAAAAGCGGTATTTGAAAGCGGTAATTAAGAGGTGACGTTGACAAAATTAACGTCAAAGAAAGAGCTAATAAAAAACGAGGAATTACTACAATTGAATCTCAAACCAAGTAGCGTAAACATACCTGATTCCATTCATCAGCCCACAAACAAATTTAATATTGAGGTGCAATAGCACGCAAAATGCCTTCTTGGAACAAGTTGCTCCAACCAAAAGCGAAAATGTAAAAATGAGGTCGCGGACCGCGGCGGCTGGTGCAAGGAGATAACAAGTGAATTTTTGGGAAAACCAAAATCAGCGCTTTTGCGCGGACTAGCTTGATATGAATTGAAATACAGCGGGTTATAACTCAAGTGAACATATACAGGCTGGCCCGGAATAGATGAATAAATGGCGAAACAAATAGCAGGAGCTAAAGATTTGTTTCATTGTTTTATGAATTTCTTTATATTTTTCTACATTTGTCTTATACCTTCTTCTCAGATCCACGAGATCTAAAATATCCTGTGTCATCCAAGGTTTTTTCTTCACTCTCTTACTTACTAGGTGTTCATTGGTTACAGACGTTAGTACGTTTTGTATTTTGTTCCACTTTTCGTCAATGTTGACTTCGTCTATTTGCATATTTATATTTCTCATGTCACTTGTTATTTTCTGTTGAACTATATCATACATTTTGGGTTCTTTTAGACGTCTTGTATCTATGTAGTCATTTTGACGTCTTATTGTCTTCTTCAACCTAACTGTAATTTTTGCTACAACTGGATTATGGTCGCTGTGAATGTCTGCACCAGGATATGTTTTTGTAAACGTAATAGAATTTCTATAGCGATTATTACAAAGAATGTAGTCTATTTGATCTCTGACTGTTTTCCCTGGCTTATCAGCTGGAGATTTCCATGTATACAGCCTGCGAACTGGAAGTTTAAAACGCGTGTTTGCGACGATTAGATCTTTGTCTTGACAAAACTGTATCATACGGTATCCTCTATCATTGCGACCACCCAGCCCAAAATCTCCAGTACATCCTTCTACTTTCGAATTTCCAACTTTCGCATTAAAATCGCCCAGCACGAACGTAATATTCTTTCGCTTAGCTTCTGAAGATTTCTTCTAGTTGTGCATAAAATGTTTCGCATTCTTCGTCTTCCTTATCTGCAGTTGGCGCGTAAATTTGGATGATATTCATTATTCCGTTGTTTATTTTCAACTGTAACATCATTACTCTATCTGAGAATGGTATGAAGGTTGTGACTGCCGTCGCTGCTTTCTTGTTTAATATTATTCCGACTCCGTACCTGTGCACAGGACCATCATTTCCCGAATAGTACATTATACCGTTATTTGTAGTACATTTACCATTTCCTAACCATCTAACATCACTTAGACCAAGGATGTCTATCTTCAGTCTATCCATTTCCATTACAGTATTGTGCAGTTTACCTGGTGCTAGTAAACTGTTTACATTCCACGTTCCGATCTTTAAATTGTTTGTTGATAACTTTATAACTCTGCTCACAACTGTTCCCCCCGGAGATCCGATTGGGGAACTTGAAACTCCGGATTTAGATTTAGCTCTGAACGTTGTCATAATGATGATAATATTACTAAGGATATCTTATAGATCTTTAATGCAGTGGTTTCCACTTGCCTTCTGCATTCTTACGCCGTTGACCATCAATTGGTTCATTCGTCTTTAAGGCCGGTTTTTTCAACCTACGGGCAAAAGAGTGCCCTTCTCTTCTGGTTCCTCCACCCGAAGAGTGTGACCACTTATACCGGCAGCCGTTCGGTTATCACCATATCTGGTTACCCTCAACTTAGTTTAGCCTGCAGGTCGATGCAGTTTACCAGGGTGTGGCACTTGGAGCCATAAGTTGAGAGTTAGGCATGTTGTGCGGACCAGTTGTGTTAAGCCGCATTCTACCTATGATATTATGCGTGACCGCTTTACACAAAAGGTACTACCTCTACAACATAACCCCTACACCCCGATTATTTGTTGTGACTACCCAAATTCCTGATTTATTAATGTTGGAGTTGAATAACATCAGCTTGATGTTTGTGGAATAGAGTGCTAATAATCATATTTTGATAAGGCAAGCTCAAGTCCTTTTCCTTTTCTATATTTTCATTATCGACATCTGTGTTAGCTGCTCCATTCGTAGTTAGGTATAATCCAGCCCAGGTAGGTGAATTTCCTAATAGATACTCAATGAGAGTATCGATCTAAGATCTTTGAATTTTAATAAACTCAATGCAATTTTCTATTTTATTATTCTTATTAACAATGTTGATTAGGCTGACTTGACGTTGAGTCATATTAAGGAAATGTAATCGTAAATTTCCCATTAACACAAAATGTGTTTATTTTTCAGTTTTAAAGGCTCTTAAATTCACTTGGTAAACTTATATTGTTGAAAATGATTGAAAGAAAGTTGACAATAATTGGTGACACAGTGAAATATGTATTTAAGCATTTTTCCAGGCTCAAAAATAAGTGTTCAAATTCTTCTATGAAAACTTGTAAGGATTTCATATAGTTTATTCTGAACAATATATCTACATTAATAACTGGTTTTAATGAAAGCAGGCCTAATAATTAATTTTAAATATAAGCACAATTCTCCAATTAGTATGGGGTGAATCACATAATAAATCAAAAATTGCAAGGGCGTGCAGATGTGAAACAAGTCACACTTTATACTCTGGTCACTTCTTTTTTGCACAATTGGAAGCCATGTTAGGGTGAATGCTTCGTATGTGTAAATATGGTCGTTTGTAGTGGTCGACCAGTTAAAGTCAAATTCAATCTATTTTGGCGCTGTCGTTTGCCCATCGTATATGGTAGCTCGAGGTACCTAAAAAGTTAATTTCGTTTATATTTCCAGTTCACGTTGAGTAGCCAAGCTGTGCGGTTATATTTACGCCAGATAGTGCAGTAGCTATTTTACCTCCTTGTTACTTAGCTAAAGTGCGTTAAAAAACCGTTATGAAGTGGCCTTGTGTCAAACAGTAATTTTGAAAGTCATGTCGTAACTTATTTTTTTTACGACCGATCAGAAAATAATCACTTTCTGGAGAATTATTTCGCCAGAAAGTAATGTTTTGCCGGTCAAGATCGGAAAACAGGCATCAAGGACCGGTAATATCGAGAGATCCAAAAAAAACTGTTCCTCAGCGGGCTGTGGAAATTCAACTTATGTATAATATGTTGGTGACACTGTACGTCAATGTCAAATTCGAGGTTAGCAGGTTAGGATTTGCGTCATTTTGTGTCAAAACTGACGGCAAACCTAACCTGATAACCTCGAATTTGATATTGATGTACAATGTCACCAACATATTATACATAAGTTGAATTTCCACAGCCCGCTGATGAACAGTTTTTTTTGGATCTCTCGATAACTATTTATGCAAAAAGTGCTAAAAGTTGACGTTTATGCACGAGGCATGAAAATTATGAAACGAAGCCGAAGGCTGAGTTTCATAACATGTTTCGTGCATAAACGACTTTTAGCACGCGTTGCATACAATATTTTATCTACGACCTTAATTTTACTGTTATTAATCCATAAATATCGATTTAACAAAGGTTTTCATCTACGACACCTAATTTATGTCATAATAAACAGTAGCCCTTGGCACGCGGGCGAATGTTTGCGAAGCCAATACTGTCAAGGTCAGTTACGAAAGGTAATTATTAATAGTCCACGTCTGACTGTATTAATTACATAACGCTTTAATTATTTCAAAAACACTTTACCTGTAACGCAAGAAGTAACTAGAATAACTTTACAACTTCACTTCCAGTTCGAAATTGTAGTTTTATAACCTCCCTTCACTTTATACCACAGATGCGCTTAAAGTAAACAGCTGATTTCTTTAACCACGCTAAACTATAAAACGTCACTTTTAGTGAAACAAGCTAGTGCTAAAAGGCCTACTTTTAGTAGTGGTCCTAGATAAAAGCTTTTGCCGGTCCCTGATGCCTTCGTTACTATGGAAACAAGTTTGTGTTTTTGTTTGGATAAGTCAAATAATACTAATGTCATAATTTTTTTGAATTTTCGAAAATGAATTTGCAAGTTTGAAGGCATGGACTCGGATATCGTAAAAAAAATATTGTACGATACACGACCGGTTACTATTTTCGTAGACTAGCATTGAAAGAGCTACTTTGCCGTACAATTGATTAATTAGAAAGTTACACTTTTTGGTATTCGTACGGCAAAGTAATACTTTGCGGTATTCGTACGGCAAAGTAGCACTTTGTTGTATCGTTACAAAAAAATATATACCAGAAAGATAAAATCTTCACGTTTATTTTCGAAATCCCGCTGATTAGAACATTTTCGGAATACCAATTAATTAAATTGATTCCTTTCCCGGCATACGGGTCGAATAACGGATTTCAAATGATAATCCCTTCCTACAATACTTTACTATTTAACTCTGATTTTAGTGTACCTAGCGATATTACTCAATGCCATCAAACTTCAGTAAATAACTACTTCTGTTCCCGAGATAATCATTTCAGCATCCCAAACTCGAAATTGTGCACAATTTGTTGTCCTTTCATGACAATCAAATTTGTCAACAATATATTTTCAATTTTACCACAAATAAAATTTGCAAATAGCTTCAGCTACGTGACTTATTAGTTCACCCATTAAAACAATTTTAGATATTCAATGCAATCAGATTATTACAAAAAGAGAAATTACAGGATCAAATTTAATACATCTAACTCCTGACTGTTCAGTTCTAATAGATCACGACGAAATACTGTTCACCATGAAATCTACGTCCACAAAACAGATTATTTTACAATTGCCCAGTATAAGTAAATTACGAATAGATGAATCAAAATCCATTAATATTTCAAAAATTGACCTATCCCCTATTAACACACAAGAGCTACTTAATAACCAATTAAAACTGACAAACCATAAGGATAAGTTAATAAACAACAATATCCATTTTGTAAATAAGTTAAGTTTAGTTTCCTTCATTATTATTATATTATTAATTACTATGTTCATAATCATCATATTATATTTATATTGTAAAAGTGACTCTTTCAAATCAAAACTAATGAAACTATTGAGAAAATCGCAGAATGAAGCGATCGCATTAAACACACTCAAAATTCTTTACTTCAATGCCAATATATAACTTAAATACAGCTTTACGGAATTTAAGATTCTCAGATGGGAGGAGTTACGTGTCTAGAAACGCTTACTAGCTTAGAGATAAGATTAGATTCTGCTAGATCTGCATGCTGTTTCTAGAACTTTATAATGACGCCTGTGGGAACGAAAACTAGCTTGCATTTCTCTAAGATAAGAGTTTTCCTTATTGTTAAGATGCTTCTTGCATCCAGTTCTGTTTCGACACTCAGGTTAGCTTGTCCTGTATTAAGTGTGTAGAGCAGAGCTAGCTCCTAGAACCTTATATACATTTTATTGTTTTTCAAAGTATTCACCACGATATTTTATGCACTTCATCATACGCTCGAACCAGTTTTTGAAACATTTATTCCACTCCGAGGTAGGGGTACTCAAAATCGCCGATTTGAAAGCTTCGACTGCTTCTTAACTAGACTGGAACCGTTGACCACGAAGATTTTTCTTAATTTTGGGAAAAGTACAAAAATCGTTAGGGCTTAAGCCAAGACTATAGGGAGGGTGGTCCAGAATTTCTACGTTTTGCTGCTCCAAATACTCAATTGTTTGGTGAGCGGTATGCGAGCTTGCGTTGTCATGATGCAGGATGATGTGTCGCTTTGGGTTGGTTTTCCGAAGCTCGGTGATAACTTGTGGTAAACAGACTATGGTATACCACTCTGCATTAACTGTCCTACGATCCTCTAGTTCAATCGTCGCAACGTGACCTGTTTTCGCTACGAACGTGGCCACCATTTTATTTGAAGTGCTTCGAGAGCGAACAACTTTCGTCGGTTTTGGCTCATCTTGGAAGACCCAGACGGTCGATTGCTGTTTAGAATCAGGATCATAGGCATAAATCCAAGATTCATCACCACTGATGATGTCGTAGACGTGATTTGACTCTCTTCGGTTGAATCATTGAAGAGTTTACCTACACCATTTAACACGAGCAGCCTTGTGATCGTCGGAAAGCAAATGCGGGACCCAACGGGAGAGCAGCTTTCTCACACCAAGCGCTTCATGCAGGATCTTTTGAATTATTGTCCCTGAAATGCCTAATGATGTTTCAATCTCACGATATGTCACATGACGGTCTTCGATGATTAGTTGTCTCACAGCAACGATGTTATCTTCAGTAAAGGCGGTTTTTGGGCATCCTTCACGAGATTTGCCACTAAGGCTGGTATGTCCACGCTGGAATTCTAAATACCAGCGTTCGACGGTTCTAAGACATTGGGCTTCATCATTGAACACTGAAGTCAGCTCCTCGAAACATTGAAGTCGTGTTAGTCCTCTTCGATAGTTGTAGAAAATTATTGCACGAACATTTTCCTTAGAGAAATTCATTTTCGTACGCGACTTGACAACTTTGAAATGACGCTGTGACTAAGCAATTTCACTAATCCTATATTTTTCAATTATTTTGAGCTTCTAGATTTAAAGAAATTCGAACGCTGTACGGTTCTATATTCGAAATTGGCGGTAAATATGTAAACGACAATACATAAAAGGCATGCCTCGTATTAACGCAC
Source organism: Agriotes lineatus (assembly GCA_940337035.1). NCBI lineage: Eukaryota > Metazoa > Arthropoda > Insecta > Coleoptera > Elateridae > Agriotes > Agriotes lineatus. The sequence continues at coordinate 18,351 of CALNHX010008609.1, forward strand.
GTCATCAAAATAATTATAGCAATTTCTATTTCGGTTACTCTTATGGCAAATAGTATGTGAACCTTTTCCAACTCATGGAATTGCCATGTTCCGTACAATTTTATGCTACCTGTATATCACAGTAATGAGATAACATGAACAAGAAAATAGAATTCATTGCTTAAGTAAGAAGGAGAAGGAAACAGAAACAAATATTCGAGTAGGTTTAACGCTCATTTTAATTACGACAAAATATGTCAACTAAACATGTCTACTTTTTTTTTGTATGGTCATCTCTTTTTTACTCAAGCATTCCATTGTATTGTTGATGTTATGCCATTGCTGTTATGAAGTGAATTTACCACGGCCTGCTGAATTATGTGACAAATGTCACTTTATACGGCCTGGGCATTTTTTTGAAATCCATTGTTGTTTTCATTTCTGAGAAAACGCCAATTTTGGCCGTTTGGCGCCACATACCCACGATGACATTTAAATGACAACGGCTGTCAAGACTAATTCGTGTTTAGAAATGATTTTTTAAATGCAGTATCAGTAGGATAAGGACCTATTGTTTTGAATGTAATATAAATGTGAATGGTTTAATCTATTATTTAGTGTTGTGTAAGTAGGTACCTTAGAGATCGATAGTTTTAATATTTTTCTTGAGAGGTGTGGAACTCCAAAAATTCGTAGTTGAAGACGGATTCATATCTTCAGGCAGGTATTTTTTGGATAGCTCACACATTTGCTCTAAAATAACACATGATATGCAGATAATCGTATTTCTTACAAATTTGGAAGATGTTCTAGGTGGTAATAGTAATGAAGTATTTTATTCTGTGTATTATTGCAAGGTTGTAAGTTTATGTGTAATTTAATGTAAAAAATTTAAAATTAAACATTTAAAAGTTATTTGTTTTATTAGATTATCTATCTGTAAATGTAGTAATTAAAAATGTACTATAGGAGGTGCAATGTGATTTTATAGTCTTCGCCCAGAAGAAGTTACTCGAAAACACCTTTCTTGAAAGCTACAACTAACAATTCTTTCCCGTTGTTTATGGATACCTATTGAAATAAAAATAGAAAATAGAAATGGCTAAAAAGGTACGTAGCTTTCTGACCGTTTCTTTCGTAAAACTTAGTTGGAGGTAAATTCATGATAAGATCTTCCCCAATTGGCATATTTGTACGTTGTAAAACCGCTTTCTATTTTAACAATACCAAACGAAATCAAAAGCAAAAATAACGAATAAATTAATCAACAAATTATACTGTGAACGTAAATAATGTAAATGAGAAAATACAAGAAAAACTAGCAGGAAACTGATCAAAAAACACAATAGAAAATCAAAGTAAAAAATACACGGGAGGGTTATATTATTGTTGTAAAATTTTAAGAGACGTCGTAAAATTTAATCAAATATTTGTATTGTAGTCAACGCAGTAACTGATGTTACATTGCAAATTTGAAATTTCCGCTCGTGGGTATACAGCGCTATGCGGAGAATCGCGAAACTTCACATATGCCCAGGCCGCAAACAGTGACGTTGGTCAAACAATTTAGCAGGTCGTGGAATTTACTAAATGCCCAACAAATGATCTTGTAGTTTCCATAACGATTTGAGTGTTTCCCTATTAGTTTCTAAGGATACGTCACGTCCACACAATGTATAAATAAATGTGTTTATCCGCAAACGTCATAAAAGTGACAACCTATATGTCTTAATTGACAAGGTAAAAGTGTCAGTTTATCTAATTAAGCAGATAAAATAGCAAATTTTGCGTACTTTATGTGTCTAATCACATAAAATCGTTGCTCTCTTTCTTTCTTTCTATGTTTGTTCGCCATCTCCTCCGAAGATACTGGACCGATTAAATTGTATGATGGCTTAAAATTTTGCTAATTTTTAGAATTAGATCGTAGGCCGGTTTTTATTTTCAAAAAGAGTACGAAAACGTTTTAATTTGATTAAATCCTTTAAGCAGCGGAGCGGAGCATCTGTCGCCGTGGGTTATGGTGTGACAGCTGCTGTGGCCGTGTGCTATTAGCTCGGGTGAAGTATGTTCATATATCATTATAGTAGCGCGTTATTTAAACAACCGGGGTAGGTGCTCGCCTGTCACGCGGGTGGCCCGGGTTCGATTCTCGGCCGATGCATCCTTTTTTTAAAATTTATATTAATAAAATTTATCTGAATACGTTTGCGGATAAAATAGTATATGTTATTCGGAGTAAAAGTGACTTTATGTGGCTTAGCTGAATTATTTGCCTTACTAACGTTCGGCAAAATAAACTTCAGCTTCGCCACATAAAGTATAACTTTTACTCCTAATAACATAATCTGCTATTATTTTAAAATGTAAGGTATGCACCGTAATTTTATTGAAAAATAAGCATCACAAATAACAACAGGGAATGTAACATGTAGTAACTCACATACTTGCTGTAAACTGAAGTCTTTGCACCATTTGATCAAATGAATTCTTTCCTTCATAGAATACATAGTTTTTTACATACTCAGTAACGTCCTATATTGTATTTTTTATTATACCTGCATCAGAATCGCCATTTAAAGCACGCCTGAGCGTGCGAATACAGGCGATTAAAGCTCGCCGAGCTTTAAAGGTTGTCAAGGAAACGACTGAATGCAACAACGGACATGGACGCGACAACAACGTAAATAATTATCGTAACTATAGTAGCAATATTATTATGCCCTCTCGATTCACCACGACAAAAATTATTTCTAAGTTTTTAGTGCGTAATTTATTTCCAGTATTGAAGGTATAATAAAAAATAGCGTAAAGTATTCGTGGATAACTGGTCTTTAAAACACTTGCTCTATTTCGAGCACTCCGGGTACGCCGTCGTGCTCGAAAACTCGCGCGTGTTTTAAAGACCTTGTTATCCACTCATACTTTAATATACTATTAAAATAAACGCATTTACACATGGGCATGGCGTATCCGTAGAAACCACGTTGCACCTTATAATAAATTTACCGCATACAGATTGATGGTGGAAAATGTGAACAGTCAAATGAACTAGAATACAGTTTATGGGATTTGTATGCGTCAGACAGAAATTGACATGGTATCCTGAAATGGCGTGTACAACTGAAGACTACAAGTTGCCTGACCCAAAATATGATGATTTAAGTCAACTTACCTATATACAAAGTTACTTAGCTTAGCCGCTAGAGGGCTTTAAAATTGATTAGCTTTTTAAAATTTTTTCAAATAAATCAAAAAATCTTTGATAAATTTTAGTAATTTTTGGCCATGTGTTTGTACCAGTTAACTACAGCTTTTTGTGGAATAAACCCTAATTTCGAAAATTACAGGGTGTTTAAAAATTTCATTTAAATTATCCATCCATATTATTTTAACCGCCCCTATATAATCACTACCATTTTTTTCTGGATAGTCACTTTAATTCAGAAGCTATTTGCTCATTTACAACATTGTAGTTTGGTAAACGGCTTAGCCACAAAAAATATTTTCTAAATCTTTACCAGCCTGAATCAGTAATTGTAATTTAAAACTAATAAAGTTTTTATTAAAAGTTGGCTGTGATTTAGGCACCTAATGGATGTTTAATGATTAATTAACTACCTACTGTTACAACAAATGTTCAAAATGTCTACTGCTTTCTTGTACACATGAGTTAGTTCTACGTCGAAAATTAAACTGTAGTCTTTGTAGTGCAGCGGGATTCGGAAGGGTGTTGGCAGCATTTAAAATTCTGAGATTTAAATCTTCGCTTTCAATAGGAGAAGAGTAAATTTTTGTTTTCATGGCACCCCATTAAAATAATCACATGGTGTTAGGTCCGGTGATCTTGCTGGCCATTTGCAGGAGCGGAATGATTTGGATAAAGCGTATTTAAATACTGACGCATTGCTAAATGTGGCGGAGCTCCATCGGGCATAAACCACATATTCTGTTAAAGTAAGAAGGGCAAATCTTCGAGTAAAATGGGTGTTTCTTGCAAAAAAATTAAATAATTATTTCCATTTAGCTGAATTATTTGCCTCACTAACGTTCGTCTAAATAAACTTCAGTTTCGCCACATAAAGTATCACTTTTACTCCTAATAACATAATCTACTATTATCCGCAAACGTCACAAAAGTGACAACTTATGCGTCTTTATTGACAAGGTAAAAGTGTCACTTTATCTGCCTAAGCAGATAAAATAGCGACTTTTGCTTACTTTATCTGCCTAAGCACACAAAATCGTTGCTCTCTTTCTTTCTTTCTATGTTTGTTAGCTATCTCCTCCGAAGATACTGGACCGATTAAATTGTATGATGGCTTAAAATTTTGCCTAATTTTTAGACTTTATTTTCAAAAAGAGTACGAAAAAGTTTTAATTTAAATAAACCTTTAAGCAGCGGATCGAAGCATCTGTCGCCGTGGGTTATGGTGTGACAGCTGCTGTGGCCGTGTGCTATTAGCTCGGGTGATTCAGTATGTTCATATATCATTAGAGTAGCGCGTTATTTGAATAACAGAGGTTGTCGCAGGGGTACAGTGCTCGCCTGTCACCCGGGTGGCCTGAGTTCGATTCCCGGCGGATGCATCTTTTTTTTAAAATTTATAATAATGAAATTTACCTGAATACGTTTGCGCATAAAATAGTATATGTTATTCGGAGTAAAAGTGACTTTATGTGGCTTAGCTGAATTATTTGCCTTACTAACGTTCGGCTAAATAAACTTCAGCTTCGCCACATAAAGTATCACTTTTACTCCTAATAACATAATCTACTATTGTGGCTAAACCGTTTACCCAACTAAAATTTTGTAATAGAGGAAATAGCTTCTGAATTAAAGTGACTATCCAGATAATAATTGGTAGTGATTATACAGGGGGTTAAAAAATATGGATCCATAATTTATTGTGACAACGTTTTTAGACACTCTGTAATTTTTAAAATTAGGGTTTATTCCACAAAAAGCAGTAGTTTACTGGTACAAACGCATGGCCAAAAAATTAATAAAAATCTATCAAAGATTTTTCGATTTATTTGATAAAATTTAAAATAGCTATTCATTTTTAAAGCCCTCTAGCGGCTAAACTAAGCAACTTTTTTTAATAGAAACCGTCTGTTTAGTTTTAGCGTTTTGATTGATGTCTTATTATTTCAAAATGACAATTCTACTGTATTGTTTAATAGGCTATGTCAAGTAGCTGGCATTTCAACATTCGATGTCAACGTTTGGGAAAAACAGTTTCTTGATGATATTTTGGATTTGTAGCAGAGGAGAGTGTGGCCACGATTGTCAAACAAACAAAGAACATGATATGGTATCCTTTTTCTAGCATTGCAAGGAAGATATACTATTGTCAAAGGTGTACTTCTGTCATTTTCTCGAGGCCATTGGTAGATCAAGTTATTATCTATAAACACTGTATATTTCAGCAATGCATTTCTTGTAGAAAAGATGTAGTATGTTTCATTGGTAGTTGTTCAAATGGCAATACTAAATCAACTGATCTTGTCTGTTCTGATCTTGCACTCAACATCATGCTTACAAGATAGTTTGAAGAAAAAAAAAGTAGGTACCTATGTTATTAGCAAACTTTGCAAATAAAGATGCATATTAAAAGAACAAGAAATGTATATTTAGAACAAAATTTAATTATTAAAGTACTGTACACAGACATAAAAAGTATGTATCACGTTCCTGAACTTTGGTCGCCATTTATATTTGTAGTCTCCCAGGAGGTAATGTGTTAACAAAACTCCAAATCGTCTTCTTCTGTATATTGCATACTGCCAGCTTGATACTGAGTGCAAGTACAGAATAAGTCCTGGGCATGTTCTGTTCTTCCACTCATTACCTGTCTCGGCAGCAGTAGTGGTAATAGCTAGAGTTCTGTTTTTAGGCTCATCGGATAGATCGTGAAATTTGATATAAATCATTCTCTCTTATACCTATGCTTTTGCTGCCATTTGATGATGATATACACTTTCCCTCTTACTTTTCTCTTTTATATTGGCGAGATAGATTCGAGCGTCGTATAATGAGAATTTTTTAAATCGTTTATTTCTACAAATTAATTAAATATTTGAACTGTAGGATACACAAGTGATTTTGGTATAAATTCATTTAGTCTTACAAATCTATAAAAATCATTCACTACCCTCTCAGAAGATATCATTGATTTTAAACATTTGGGGCATTTTATGTTGCTCTTCATAGTTCGTAAAATATGACTAGCTGAATGATATAATAGTTATTTATGTATTAAGGGCGTAATCAATAGATTATAGCACGAGGGAATGTTTAAAGCTCGACGCGAAGCGGAGAGCTTTAAATTTCCCGAGAGCTATAATCGTGATTAGGCACGTGGTACGTACAACGTTTTATTTCATTTTAGTCCTCAAAATGGAAAAATTCAAGGATTCAATATTTTGGCTACACACTACTGCATTGTCGTAATGCCGGCACTGTGCATTTCTGGTGTGCTATGGTTTCTATGCAGATTGTTGGTGTTGCTATACTACATTGTTGGTGCTTGTTATACTGCTTAGCAACTTTATGGGCCCTAGGGCTATAAAAGCCATTTTACGCCCTCTATCGAGGGCCAATAAACAAGATTATGGTTCCAAAATGAAATAAACCATTATTTGTGATGTTGCTTAAAATAATTTGAGTCCCGTCAGAAATTTCTACTCTGCATGACTCAGCATGACATGGCCGTTCCGTTACGTCACATATAAGTAGAGAAGCGCGTTTGCATTGCATGCAAATCTATTGTAAATAGCCGAAACTCGCGTTGTGACAGCTTCGTAGCGTAAAAATGCCTGAAGCACAGACATATTCTTACTATAATTAGTGTATAGTTCCAAACTGAAAGAATACTGTAACGTTTTGTCCCTCCGAATTTAACTTTAGTCCTGGTAATTAATTCTGGTCATGTAAAGTTTTGAACTTTTATCGGTCCCTGCGAAGAGAGCTCTGTAAGGTTTTGAAACTAGTGTGGTATGGCTTCCATTAATTTCGGAAAGGCTCAAGCGTTTATTAATTTCCACCTCGAGTAAACTCAGATCGTAGAAATGTTTACTCAAACTCAAACATATATGGTCAGGAAAACACAATATATGTAAAACAACGGTATAATAATTTTAACTAGTTTGTACAAAATAATCGGCAATTTTTAGTAAAATGAATTGTATATCAATAAAAAAATCATCTGGGGACGTGTTTCTTCGGTTTCTTAGTGATCTGCAACTCACTCTGCGCGTATATATCGGTGGCAATAGAATTTGAATTGGAGCAAAGTATGCATTCAGCCCTGTATGTTGGATGTCCGGAAGGCGACTTCTCAGATAAGCGAGGTTTGTTTACACTTTGTGTTTTGCAAACATTCGCAGATATTTACGAGATTAGGATATTTCTGCGGCTCCGGGACTGCGTAAGGGCTGGCGCAGTTTGTGGTGGTGCCATAGGATGGCAGTTCGTTATTCCAGGAGTAACTGTGCCGTGAATTTGCACCTGGTGGATTTGACAGCTCCAGTCTTCGCTTGCGGCGAGGACATATACGTTCGGGTTCAAGTGGCGTAAGTCGCCTTTGGGCTCCAGGAAGACGTGGTTGGACGTAAATTGCTTACCCTCCAGAGAAATTAATTAATGCGATTATATTTTTTGTGCCACCTTTGTGCGGGACCAGCAATATGAATCCTACAGGTACGTTTATTAATAGGCTTTGATATTCTTGCCGCCTACGGTAGTATCGGGGACGTGGGGCTTTGAATTAACTAGAAATGCGTTAGGAGACAGACAGACACTGACACATTGTAACGCACAGGTTGGGGTTTCAGATGGATACATTAGGAGACAGATAGACACTGCCACTCTCTAACGCACAAGTTGAGGGTTTAGGTAGATACGTTAGGAGACAGAAAGACACTGCCACATTCTAACGCCAGGAGAGGCTTTGAGAAAAGGGAAGTCTAGAGACTCAAGTCGGACTGGTCAGGATGGGTCGACTCACTTACTCAAGTTGGGCGAACAGGATCAGAGTCTAAGCCCCAGAGAGCTTAGAGCGGAAAGCTCTTTCAGGTTAGAGCAGTTGCTGGTCAGGATCGGTGGACTCAAGTGACTTAAATGGTTGCGAAATCTTATATTTTTTTCGGGCGGCTTTATCGGTACAGCGGCTCTAGATAACATTGAGTAGGAGGCGGCGCCGAGGCTATTTCTTCGTGTCTTCTCGCATAGCGGGTGCGTAATTTGTTATCACCAGTTTAAGCGCCGAATAAATATAACGCTCGATTACGCAATGTTCAAATTAAATAAATTTTTAATGTATCCATAAAATTTGTTGCAGAAGTTAGCGTTACAATACTAGCGTAGTAGCTTCGTAAAATACACTTATTCAGTGCACGATAACGAAAGCCGTAGCAAACAGTGGTTTGCGGCGCACGAAGCCTTGTAATTTCAGACGGAATTAGTGGGACAGTGCGCGATATAACGTGTTAAAGTGAGACAATAATGTTACGAATCTCCGGCGACACCTACAGTGTTCTAGTTTGCCGCTCCTTAGTGTTACTCCGCCAGAATTACTTATTCCTGACATAAAATAACGTTTTGCGTTACGTGGCAAATTTTGAATACTGGCTGATTTATCTATATCATTCTTTTGTTACGAATCCAAACAAAATCACATTTTTTTGTTTCAAAGTGAAATGTATCTAGTTTGGATTTGATTAAACAAGTTTTCCTTTAAAACTGTTAACCATTGGAAGTACCATATTCAAAACAATCCTTTTAAATAACATTTTCGTGTATTTAAAGAATAGTTATGTATGCCACTATTGAATAAAGGGGCATCTTATCCACAAGAGCCGAGTGAGATCATTTCCCCGAATGGATAACACTTTTTATTCACGTGTGGCATATAAATTTTTTTCGAATACCTACATTTAGTTAGATAATTTAAGTTTTGAAATTGAATAAATGCTATCAAATAAATATCATGTTACCTGTTTTTGTACTAGTGACCACGGTAGCACGTATTTATTTGGTTAGTTGTTGTGGATTATACTATTTTATACACTAGTGAATAAAGTAGCATTTTACCCACACTCGTCGTTAAAATGTTACTTTATCATGGCGATTTTCGTAGATAAAATACAGCTTTAGAAGTAGGCATTGAAAAAATAATAGGTAGTTCTTTTATTGAAATCGGCAGTAAAGAATGCTGTAATCGTCATTAAAATACAAGAAATCGGTAGTAAAGTAATCTATTGTTTTACGACTTTTTGCAGTTGGCGGGTGACAGAAAACGTCAACATAACCTATAAGATATGGTAAAAAAATAAAATCACGGTTTTTCGTTAAAAAAAATGTTCACCTGGACACTGAAGTGGTTTATTTGCTTCAGCCCTACGGGTTTCTGCAACTAAAACCATATTCGTGATAAAAAGTTCAACTTCAGTGTCTATTATAGTCCGAGATGCACTTTTTTTTTGAAATCGTAAGATTAACATTTTTTAACTAACTCTTATAGGTTATGTTACCGTTTTTTGTCACCATGTTAGCTGCAAAAAGTGGTACAATAATGGATAATTTCACTGCCGATTTCTCGTATTTTAATGACGATTTCGGCGTTCTTCACTATCGTTTAAAATAGTAATTTACGATACAAGTGCGTAAAGCTAGTCTTTAGTCACGAGTGGGGCAGAGTTAAAACGCGAGTGAGCGAGCGTTTTAAGCCCCACGAGTGACTAAAGATGCTTTACGCATGTGTATCGTACAATATTTTATCTTCGACAGAATCTATAAAACACGGTAAATATAAAAAAATAATAAAATGTAAATTAGAATTACCAGCAACCGGTCGTAATTTTGGGTGTTTTAAAAATTTTAAAACACGTTGCTACCGACAACGTGCCTAATAAAATCTTTTAAACACGTAACTACTGACGACGTAAACTAATGAAAACATGTAATTAAACAGTCGTTTTACAAACTGAAAACTGCCAACTAAAAGTAAATTTTACACACTGTCGTAGATAAAAATTGTTATTTGTATGCCAAGACACTGGTGTTTAACTTTATATCACGAACGTGGTTTTAAATACAGAGGCCCTTAGAGCTAAGAAAAATAAACCGCAGAGAGAAATTGCGCAATTAAATTTTTTTAACCAACTCGTATAGGTTATGTAGACGTTCCCTGTCACCCCGCCAACTGCAAGAAGTAGAAGAATGGATTACTCCACTGCCGATTTTTCGTATTTTAATGACGATTTCGGCGTTCTTCACTGCCGATTTAAAAAAAGTACTTGATTATTGATCCATTTTCATATTTTCGAACCTAAATTTTGCTAAGCGAATTTTGGAACATGCTAAATGTTGTCACTTTTCTACCAGTAAGTAGACTTGCTACGAAATCTTAAAAAAAATTCAGGTATGGTTTTAAAAGATTGAAATTAGCAACCCATAATGTATTGGTGTTATTTTTTTACTACCGTAATATGGGGTGAATAGAAATCGAGGGGTGAATAGTGACGCAACTCGGGAAAATAACTAAAATTCCATAAAATTTGTCTGGGTGGAATAAATGCAGGCAACTGTATATTCTTAGATAGGGGCATGTGTTTTTGTTACTTTGGTAATACAAATTGCCGGGTTAGTAGCCACATTCGATTGTAGCTACCTTTACAGTGAGAAACAATATTTTGACGCTTAAGGTAAGTCGTAAAACTTTCTTTATAGAAAAATATTTAAGTTGAATTTTAGATTAAAACTATAATAATAAGCCGATATTATGTATTTTACATCTGCTGCCAAAAATTCATACTGTTTTAAAGCAATTTGTTTAAACAATTCTATAGTAAATAATAGCAGGCACATTTTTAGGTTATTTAGGGTGAATGGAAACGAGAGAAGAGGCGAATAAAAACGACAGAAGGGGTGAATATAAACGAGATAAGGAGAGATTAATAACTAAGTGAAGAAAAACGTAATTATGCCAAGAGTTTATAAACCAGAACCTAAGAGTAAAAGATACCTGAAGTATGATCCTGATACTCTTAATAAAGCTATCCAGGCCATAAAAGATGGAATGAGTTATCGGATTGCTGAGGAAACTTACAAAATTAATTATTCAGTTTTATTTCGGCATTCGAAGAGAAAAATGAAAAGGCAAGGTGGACAAACAGTTTTGTCGGAAGAGGTAGAACAACTATTTGTTAATAAAATAAATACATGTGCAGAATGGGGTTATCCATTGGATAAGTATGATTTAAGAATGCTAACAAAGAGTTACTTGGACAAAATAGGTAGGAATGTAAAAAAATTTAAAGATAACATGCCTGGAAACGACTTTGGTGAAGGATTTTTACAACGACACAAGTCAAAAATTTCACAGCGGTATTGTCAGAATATTAAGCGAGCCAGAGCGGGAGTTTCCCATGCTACAATAAATGAATATTTTAATAATCTAGAAATATCTTTAAAGGACATTCCACCTTCACATGTGGTCAACTATGACGAAACCAATCTATCAGATGACCCCGGAAAACGTAAAATCTTAACAAAAAGGGGTTGCAAGTACCCTGAAAGGGTCCTAAATCATAGCAAAACTTCCACCTCAGTTATGTATGCAGCTGCAGAAGATGGCTCACTTCTCCCGCCGTAGGTTGTATATAGATCTATCCATTTATATGACACATGGACTATAGGTGGACCTAGATTAGATTAGATTAGATTAGATTAGATTACACGACTGCCTTTTGCTGGCATGCGCACGTCAGCCCTTAGGGCTTTTTGTACTGTCGGGAGTTTTCAAGTTAGCAAGCCGACATCCGTATCTTTTACTAGACTTGCAATGTCCCCTACTAGCTTGCGATTGTCAATAGAGTTAAGGCTCCAATCGAGTTGGTGTCTTTTACGCTCTAATGCTGGGCATTCAAAGAGGATATGATAGGCTGTTTCATCATCCTCTTGGCATAGTCTGCAAATAGGTTCATCTCTATAGATATTGATCCTGTGCATAAATTATCTGAATGCTCCAGTGCCTCTTAGTAGACTGACTACTTGCTTGATTCGAGTTCTGTTCAGTCTCAACAGGGTTTTGGTGGTATGTGGATTCGGAGTTTTTAGCAATCTTTTGCAGTGTGTTGCTTGATTGTAGTTTCTCCACCTTAGTTGGTGTGCGGTATTGACCCATTCATTAATGGCTGAGCGGGCTTGGTTTTTCTGAATGCTTAGACCAGGTTCTGGACCGGTCATTGCATTACGGGCTGCTTCTTTTGCGAGCTTGTCCGCCTTTTCGTTTTTTCAATACCTTGGTGACCTGGGATCCAGCATAATTTTACTGTATTTCCCTGGCTTAAAGTTTGAAGTTTGGATTTGCATTCCTTGACCAGTCTCGATGAAGTACTGAAAGCGTTTAGCGCTTTCAGTGCTGCCTGACTGTCTGAGAGAATGTGTATGTCTCGATTGAGCAGCTTCTTTTCTATGCTGATGTTTGCGCATACGTTAATAGCTTGTACTTTAGCCTGAAAGATGTTACAAAACTTTCCTAGACTGACTTTTTCGTTGGTTCTAGGATTGGTACTATACACACCGGAACCTGTACCCCCTTCAAACTTAGATCCATCAGTGTAAAAAATGATGTTCTTATTTGTTGGAGTTGGTAGTTGGTCCGGATTCCAACTTGTGTGTACAGTAAAGTTCTTTTCAAAGTCATAGGCTTTGATTATAAGATCAGAACCCATTTCTAATATTGGGTTGTTGATATGTGACATGATCTTGCCATGTCCTAGATTATTAGCTGTGGTCATCCAGTGACCGGTACTTTGTAATCTGTAGGCTGCCATTCTGGCTTCACCTTCCAAGAAGATGTGCAGAGGTGGCAGATTTAAAATAGCATTCAGTGCTTGTCCTGAGGTGCCCTTAAAGGCTCCAGTGATGCACCGATTAGCTAGATATTGTATTCTGCTGATTTTATGGATCGCAGGTGGACCTAGTGAAACAAGATACAGCAGAAGCCCTTCCGGCTGGTTCGACACAACTACATTTGAAGATTGGGTGTTAAAAATTGCTGTACCATACCTGAAAAAGCTGGATGGCAGAAAGGTTCTTATAGGTGATAACCTGTCCTCTCACCTATCCATCAGCATTATAGAAAAGTGTCAGCAACATAATATTTCATTTATTTTCCTACCAAGCAATTTTACTCATTTAACGCAACCATTAGACGTTGCGTTTTTTCGTCCTCTAAAAATTGCTTGCAAAACTATATTAACTGAGTGGAAAAAAACAGATGGTTTTAAAGACCCCTCTATTCCAAAGGCAGTGTTTCCCACACTTCTAAAGAAGTTACACAGTAAAATTGAAGCCAACAGTCAACATAATATAGAGTCTGGGTTTCGAAAGACCGGAATCATTCCTTTGGATAGAACGCAAGTGTTGGAAAGAATTCCTGACATTTCGGGAAACGCAGATGCCAATGCAGACGCAGTGAACGACTCTGTAACTAATTTGTTAGAGAAATTAAGGTATGAACATGTACCTAAACCCAGAAACAGCCGAAAAAAGTTGTATGTTGAGCCAGGCAAGAGTGTAGGGGATAATGCTAGTGATTCGGAACAGAATGAGGAAATGGAATATGAAGAAACTGGAAGTGAAGATCTGGAAGAAGATGTGCTATCTGAAAATGAAGAATGTAATGTTAAAAATAGTAGTGTCATAGGAGGTGAGGATGAAACACACTACAACGAAAATGAGAATAATGTGGAAGTAGAACAGCCCAAACAAGAAATAGTTTCCAGAAATGGAAAAATTTTAGACAATGTAAAGATGATCAAAAATTTTAAAGATATCAAACAGAATGATTTGATAGTTGTTGCATTTTCAGTACACAGAAACAAAAAAAACAGGCAAGAAATGCTTTATCTAGGAAAAGTTCTCAAAATTAATAACGACAATACTCTTAGGAGTACATTCTTAAGGCCTTATCCCACAAAAAAGAATGGCACTTGTTTTAAGTATCCTGATGAAACAGATGAGTGTGACATTGAATATGCTCAAGTAGTGGGGCAACTAAAAAATCCCAGTGAGAGAAGAGGAGTTTACAAGTTTGACATAATTTACGAAAAATGGTAAATGCATCTATAAATCGGGATCTGCTCTGTATAATAAAGCAATAATATTGTAATAATGCTTCCTATAGACAAGAATGAAATATATTTTTATATTTAGTGTTATTTTTAAGATTTCTGATGTTAATGTTTAATTTTTGTTGAATTTTATGTAAAATATACGACAATTAAAGCATTTTTGAGTTCATATAACTTTGTATTTGAACCCATTTCAATTTTGGACGGCAAAAAAATTCTGTGGTGTACAACATACTTTTTTATTAATTTCTAGTGTTTCTATTTACCCCTTGAAGGTGTGAATAGAACATTGTTTGCTATATTGCGACAAGACATATTTTTAAAAAAAGTAGTATTTATCTTTCAAGCTTGTCAATAATTTTTCTCTTGCATGCAGTATGCTGCATGAAAAGACTTTTTAATTGGTTTCTGGGTGTTATTTAAGTTTTACATAGGTTTGGCAATATAAAATATACCCAAAAGTGTTTCTATTCACCCCATTTTACGGTACTGTTTAAAAAAAAAGAAGTTAAAAGAACTAGACCTTAAGTAAATCAGGCTTTCCAGTACATATTTTCATAACCAAATTCTTGTCTGATAGAAAGTTCTACTTTTTGCACAAACATTTATAAAGAGTTGCTGATTTCAACCTCTCAAAGCCTAACTTTAACCCCCGTCTAATATCACCATCTCCTGAACGTATTCTCTAAATGTGCCGGTTTCCTCACCACTCACCCTGTATACATATTATTGAAAATTATCAAACATAGCGAACACATTTGATAAATATAATACCCTAAGTAAGAATTTATATACCTCAGTATGATATGTATTTTGGAATGGCAGGCTTGTATTTTCCTGTAAACCAGCCTGTATTTGCATTACTGGCAACATTCGTACCGTAATTTTTATAACACTTTATAACTTTTAAGTTAGTATTGGGTTCAGATATCTCTGAGGTGCAGCAGATTAATATTTCAAACATTTTAAGCACAGCGAATTTACTAGTCCATTACTCAGCCCATGTAAAATATTTTAATATTATTACTCGGAATGTTGCTTTTAGTATTGTTTAGGTAAATATTTAGTTAATTTGAGAACAACAGTACCTTAATAAAAAATTACAGATGTCTGGCTTTTTGTTTATACTAAATTTCAAATAAGCATGCAGTACGGTTGTAGTAAAAAAATCGGGTACACCTATTTTTTTCCAATGTAAACTCAACTTTCAGAATAATGCCTTAGTAACCTGTGTATTTAAATTAACTGTAATAAAGAGTACAGCCACATATTTGGCTGTCATCGAATGCCAAAAATCAGTTATTTGAAAACGTGCCCCGTCATTTGAATGATTTTGAAAAGCGAAGAAAATATTAACTTATTTTTAGTTGTTTCACCTAGTGTTTATAAATAACATTAGTTATATTATAACCATATCGTTTTTGAGTTGTAATTTGCATATCGCAGTAACAAAATTACAGGTAACAGTAATTTAGGAGCAGAGAACGTTTTAAGCAATACCAAAATAATAGTAGTTTATGAAGGTTGTTATGGAGTTAATAATGTCACTTTAAACTGTCAAAATTGAATAATAGTAGATTATATTATAAGTGAGAGAAATGCATCATTATTTGCGAGTGAGAATTTTGAATCGCGATTTCCCCAGCACGAGCGATACAATTTCTTATGAGCTTATCACGGCATTTCGCTCACGTGTGATATACGACGTTTTATCTTACAGTAGCAATTCTTGTGCCTAAAAAATAGTTTGCGCAGTCAGAATATGTCGCAAAATAAATGTATAATTAGTCGCCTATGATTTGTGATATAGGTACGTTTGACAGGACTGCAGTGTATTGGCAGTACTGAAGTGTATTGTCAGTCTATGTCAAATTCGAGGTTCGTAGGTTAGGTTTTGTTTGTTATTTGCATATATATAATACACATATATTGCTGGTAGCGCCTGGAAACTGCAGAAAACATTACGGCGCCGACATAGTATCACTTGAAGTATAACGCGTCTCCTGCGCATGCGTGGGAATTCGAACGCCGCCTTTAGAAACAAATTTTAAATTTGACCACTTCCCCATTGGGCGGACGACGCCGCCGCGCTTGCGCACAGCTCACCGTATACATGAAGGAGTTGGTTGTGTGTCTCACTTCATCGGTGAGTTTCCCACTCATAGCCGCTAGCCATATAGTAAGTATTAGATATATGGTTATTTGACACAGACCGACTCAAAACTTAACCTGAAAATTACGAATTTGACATAGCTTGACAGTGCTACCAACAATGCAGTAGTATAAATAATGAAAACTCACTTGTGAATAAAACTTCATTTTAGTCACTGAAAACAGTTGTATAATGTATGGTAATAGGCGCTACTGTAAGATAATAGTATATTATGTTATTAGGAGCAAAAGCTATACTTTATGTGGCGAAGCTGGACGGGTTATCTGCCGCGCTTGCGAGGCAGACAGCCGAGCCACATAAAGATACTTTTGCTCCGAATAACATATAGTATTTTTTCTTCAAACGTTTTTATAACAAATTATTTACAATTTTGTGAATAAAATTCGATGAAAATGACTTGATCTCGTTAATATTATCTGCCGCTGACGAGCGGCAGATAAAGTGTTTTAGATGCCATGGCAATGAAGTGACCGTTTAGCATCATCAATCCAGCAGTATAATGGCACATTTTACTGCCGTTTGAAGAAAAACATATTTTCACTAGATCTATTTAAGTGTACTCGATTTTATTGGTGGAAACTGTACTTGGACTAAGTAGTAATCATAACTATGGCCGTGATTGGTCGAAACAAAATCATCATTGCAACCTGAAACAAATCTTTAGCTCCTGCTATTTGTTTCGCCATTTAGTCACTTCCTGGCCAGCCTGTATATTTTCACTTGAGTTATAATTTGCTGTATTTCAAACGATATCAAATCTTGTTCGCGCAAAAGTGCTGGTTTTGGTTTTTCCGAAATTCACTTGTTATATCTTTGCGCCAGCGGGCAGCTTTTCCGTTGTTTTGCGGGCATTCTATTTCTGCATTCGGTTGAAGTAACTTGCTTCTACGAAGGCATTCCCGCGTGCTACTGCACCAATTATTAATTAACTTCGTTTGTGAGCTGATGACTAAAATCAGGTATGTCTACGCTACTTGTTGATATTCATTTTAGTAATTTTTCGTTTTTTATTAGCTCTTTGACGATATTTTTCAACGTCACTTTTAAACACCATTCTTTGATGCCGTTTTTAGACGACTCTTTATTTGGGTTTCCTAATTAACACCCTAATCAATAACTTGAACCCGCAACTCCTTTCTGGAATGTCATCTTGAGCTTGCCAAGTGGTACAAGGAGCGTGTATTACATTATCAAATTCGGCCACGAGTTTGAGATTGCTGTCGGCTTACGCTAAGCTAATCCTGGATCAATTCAGTGCCTGCCGGCAACGTTTTTTTATCACCACCCAGGTTAGTCTTGTTTCAACTTGTATTTATAACCACGTCCGCCTATGAATTGTTGGCTGAATCGATTGTAACGACGCCTCCGATTTAAAATTTACAAATTTAAACTACGCTTTACACATTTAAAACGTAATGTATTAATTGTTCATAAATCTATACTTTACAAATTTAGAACATAATGTATTAATTGTTCCCAAATTTACAATTCACAAATTTCAAGTTTTTCTAAATGAATACGTATTAAGAATTTTGTAAAAATTGCCCTCACGCCATTTTACTATCATTACCGAGATAACGGTTAAAACATATGACAGTGGTAAGCTTACTCCTTCATTGAGTTGTGACCACATTCAACCCAAGAGCCCAAAAGAGGTTCGCATATTTTTTGTGCGTGCTGCATTTTCAGCATTATTAATATACTGTATTATATACTGTATTTAAACCTTGTGATAAACAACTTATAGATCTAATTACGATGTTGCGAGCAACTATTAATCATTAATTAAATAAACCTAATTGTTGCTGTAATTTTATTTATTTCTCGAAATCTGTGATTTCTGGCGCCCTGTGTTTTTTTACTATTATTAAAAGAGCTTGCAGCAGTTCAGTTGATGATAGAAATCTGCGACCCAAGGCCACCGAATTTGAAGCTAGCTAGGTCATTGCGGTGAGTAAAAACATTTCAAAGCTACCGTGGTGTATAAATGATAAGGGGGTGGATCTGCGATTATACTACCATAGATTATTGTTAGTAATCGATCGCAGGTTGGCTTCTTTGTAATACTCGCCCCTCTGTGTAGGGGTTGTACTATTTATCTACCACGGGTTAGCTCATTAGATCGGAGATAGGTCCAAACGTTAGCTCAGATATACCATAAATAAGCAAAACACACTAACGGAGTATCCTGTATAACATTTATTTTATATATCTATCATACATAAGTAAATTGTTGTGTAATTAATTAAACGAGATGTAAATTGCTCAAATTAACGATAGTATAAAAACGCGGCTTCCTGGTTCAAGCGGCTGCGGATTCTACGGACGGAAGCAGCTTCCTGGTTGTAGCGGGCGTGACCTCGGGGACGCAATTCGCTTGAAGACGTCGTGATCGGCCGGACTGCTACTTCGTTGCTCTTCGGGACGAGCTGCGCGCTGAATGCAACGCCGGGCAGCCTGTCAAATTTGCCGGTTTGCGGTTTCTGATTTCTGTAAACAAATAACAATTAAAACTGCTAATGCGGGTTTTCACCCTAAACGTGTAACTATAGTTCGGTGGTGAAATACTTCGAGGAATTCGCCGCACGACGGGACTTCGTTTGAAGAACGAAACTCCGGATCGGCGTGACTTTTGAGGTTAACAAACTCAAAACCTCCAGGTGCATTCCATGGCGGAGCTATAAGTGCAGCCCACAGAGTTCTCAAGCAAAACGGCCGCTACAATTCTCACGGATTAATTCAGGTAAATTCTACTTAGGTAGCTTGCAACTTTTAATTCTGCTTGATTAGCACGGCGGTGAATTTAAAATGCAAGTTAATTATTACTGAATTACAAGCGGTTTTCGGTGTAGGATTTCTACAAGGAAAATATTGCTGAGTGTCAGGCGTTTCTTTGGGAAACCACTAACTTGAACTCGGCTTCGGAAGGTACGGGAAAATATTACTGAGTGTCAGGCGTTTCTGTGAAACCACTAACTTAAACTCGGCTTATCAGGAGCTTTCGGGAAAATATTGCTGAGTGTCAGGCGCTTCTTTGAAACCACTAACTTAAACTCAGCTTATCAGGAGCTTTCGGGAAAATATTGCTGAGTGTCAGGCGTTTCTTTGAAACCACTAACTTAAACTCAGCTTCGGAACGGATCCCCAGGTACTGGTAGAGTCAACGGAGAGACTCTCTGGACAGGGCAGGATTAAGGATTTGGGAACTAGGTGTTTGCTGGAGGAGTATCAGGTATCTCTTGGAAATCTCTCGGGAATCTCTCTCTACAAATGTGCCGGGCAAGTCCTTTTATATGCTTTGTAAAGCCATTAAGTGGGGAGGAAGCGTACGTCATACCTTTGTCTTTTGCTGTTATCACGGTCGGAGCTGCCTTATCTTACTGGAACACACCGCGGCCTTTGATAACGCTAGAGGTCGCGACGTTTAAATCAGCAAATATTATTTAATATTGAATTAATCGGATTCAAACGGGAGCTAGCGTTACATATGCCGGTCCCTTCGGAGGAAACGGGAATTCGGTGGGCACCTCCTTCAAGGGGGTTCTCAAAACAATGCAGGGATAACACAGAAAACATTCAAACTGGGAAACGCGAGGGTGCTAGATTTTAACAGGCGTTTTTTCGGGATAATCGGGAACTATATACGGGATGAGTAAAATTTTAATCTTCGGAAACTATATACAGGGTGAGTAAAATTTAAATCTTCGGAAACTATATACAGGGTGAGTAAAATTGTAATCTTCAGAAACTATATACAGGGTGAGTAAAATTGTAATCTTCAGAAACTATATACAGGATGAGTACAATTTTAACGAATGTTTCTTTCGAAACTATATACAGGATGAGTACAATTTTAACGGGTGTTTCTTTCGAAACTATATACAGGATGAGTACAATTTGTACTCTAAATTCTGGCCTGGTCGAATACAGAGGTTGCGGTTTCAACCTATATTCTGTCGGCGGAGGAACATACATATGCGATGCACATGCAGTCTTCAGGACACGGCGGCGTCGCGGTTTCGACCTACAGGTCCTACAGGATATCATTCACATTCATTCGGCATACATTCTGGGATTATGTATTCTTGGCAATGGCCTGGATGCCATTTCATGGGGTGCATTCTATTGCACAAAAATGTGCACTCGACGGAGTGAACGCGCGCTTCTTACAGGCACTGGGGCGAAATGCTACATTCAAGGAGTGCACACAAACTTATGTTGCAGGCGGTTGCAAAACTGCGGTTTCAGTTTGCAATTCGGCCAACGTTCAAACTTTCAACATTTAAATACTGGAGCCGGTACAGTCGCGGTTTCGACCTTCAAGTATTCCGGGATTCTCTCAGCGTGTGAAACATCTAGGTTTCAGGATAACCTATTCTCAGACATTCTCACACAATTACTCGGGAAATTGTAGAGGCTGCGGAGACCAGCATACAATTTCAAAAAAACGGTGCGCAGGATCGCTCTGGGACGCATTCTAAAATACGCTCTCTGGACGGTATTCTGGTACGGAAAGCACATTCTCTCCTTCAAGCTTCGACTAATCGTCTACTATCTCCTGTTAAAATCCGGGTTCACGGGGACAAAGAGCACGCTTCAAAAGAAGAATAACATTCGGGATAGCACTAGCAAACATTCTGGCATTCTACCATTCTCACTAATTAGGGCGGCATTCAAACTCGCATCCGGCAATCATGTATATTTACATTTATTTATTTACAGGCGCACCAGGTGCTTACACGGGTACCTGCAGAGATTCCGGCGGACGAGACATCAGGATTGTCTTTCAGGCGGACTGCGGGCTACGGATTCTACGGACGAGACATCGGGATTGTCTCTCAGGCGGACTGCGGACTACGGATTCCTTCTGAAATTCTTCTGGCATTGCAGAAGACGGTACTACGCGGGCGGTCCGTAGTATTGTCGGCAATTTAGCTAAGGCACCTCGGGGACGCAAAATCCCGTACCAGCAGTGAAGCTGCTGGCCCCGGAGGGTAGGAGAAGGATTTTCTGGACTGGACGGGATCTCGGAAAGATCTTATCTGGAACGGACAGGACCTGGACGGGTATCTGGGAATTCTAGACTGGAACATCTCGGTTTCTGGGCTCTGGTAGATTCCCCTGGATGGCTAGGCTGAAACAGGTTTTGTGCATTATTCAAATTACAACAAAATTTACTGGTTCGGTATTTTCAGAGTTTACCGGGCTCGGGCGCCATCTGGAGCTGCAGGTGTGTGTTTGCCAATCTATGTACATATATCTGAGTTCACGTCCCTGCTCGGGCGCCATGTAATACTCGCCCCTCTGTGTAGGGGTTGTACTATTTATCTACCACGGGTTAGCTCATTAGATCGGAGATAGGTCCAAACGTTAGCTCAGATATACCATAAATAAGCAAAACACACTAACGGAGTATCCTGTATAACATTTATTTTATATATCTATCATACATAAGTAAATTGTTGTGTAATTAATTAAACGAGATGTAAATTGCTCAAATTAACGATAGTATAAAAACGCGGCTTCCTGGTTCAAGCGGCTGCGGATTCTACGGACGGAAGCAGCTTCCTGGTTGTAGCGGGCGTGACCTCGGGGACGCAATTCGCTTGAAGACGTCGTGATCGGCCGGACTGCTACTTCGTTGCTCTTCGGGACGAGCTGCGCGCTGAATGCAACGCCGGGCAGCCTGTCAAATTTGCCGGTTTGCGGTTTCTGATTTCTGTAAACAAATAACAATTAAAACTGCTAATGCGGGTTTTCACCCTAAACGTGTAACTATAGTTCGGTGGTGAAATACTTCGAGGAATTCGCCGCACGACGGGACTTCGTTTGAAGAACGAAACTCCGGATCGGCGTGACTTTTGAGGTTAACAAACTCAAAACCTCCAGGTGCATTCCATGGCGGAGCTATAAGTGCAGCCCACAGAGTTCTCAAGCAAAACGGCCGCTACAATTCTCACGGATTAATTCAGGTAAATTCTACTTAGGTAGCTTGCAACTTTTAATTCTGCTTGATTAGCACGGCGGTGAATTTAAAATGCAAGTTAATTATTACTGAATTACAAGCGGTTTTCGGTGTAGGATTTCTACAAGGAAAATATTGCTGAGTGTCAGGCGTTTCTTTGGGAAACCACTAACTTGAACTCGGCTTCGGAAGGTACGGGAAAATATTACTGAGTGTCAGGCGTTTCTGTGAAACCACTAACTTAAACTCGGCTTATCAGGAGCTTTCGGGAAAATATTGCTGAGTGTCAGGCGCTTCTTTGAAACCACTAACTTAAACTCAGCTTATCAGGAGCTTTCGGGAAAATATTGCTGAGTGTCAGGCGTTTCTTTGAAACCACTAACTTAAACTCAGCTTCGGAACGGATCCCCAGGTACTGGTAGAGTCAACGGAGAGACTCTCTGGACAGGGCAGGATTAAGGATTTGGGAACTAGGTGTTTGCTGGAGGAGTATCAGGTATCTCTTGGAAATCTCTCGGGAATCTCTCTCTACAAATGTGCCGGGCAAGTCCTTTTATATGCTTTGTAAAGCCATTAAGTGGGGAGGAAGCGTACGTCATACCTTTGTCTTTTGCTGTTATCACGGTCGGAGCTGCCTTATCTTACTGGAACACACCGCGGCCTTTGATAACGCTAGAGGTCGCGACGTTTAAATCAGCAAATATTATTTAATATTGAATTAATCGGATTCAAACGGGAGCTAGCGTTACATCTTTATTGTTTCAATACTAAAAAAAAGAAAACAATGTGTCCTTCTATCAACATTGTGTAGAAGAGAACTCGGTTCGTAATGTAGTGGCCTTTGATCAGCCACTACAATCTTAAACGTGGTTGTTATGGAAAATGGTAAATTGTTGTATATGCAAATGTAAACAACATATTATAGTATTTTATCTTAATCGGTGTTGTTACAGACTCTTAGCCAAACTAATTTTAGTATCGTTAAAAGCTTCATTACCGCACTGAGTGCGGTAATGAATAGATATCACGGCACTCAGTGCGGTAATGCATATTACAGCACTCTTTTTATATAAAAAATACATTGAAGCAGTTTATTGATGACGATAAAATATTGAACAATACATATTTGCTTATGGCACATAACGAAACTCGTATGATTGCTGCAAAACTCGGCTCACCGCCTCGTTTCGGCAATCAAACTTGTTTGGTTAAGATGCTCATAATCAAACTTGTATCGTTAATATCTGTAACATTACTAGCTTGGTAAGAGGGTTTTTACTGTCGAATAGAAGGATATGACTATCGAGCCGCAGGCAAGCCAGTCACCTTCTTGTATGGGTTATTTGTTCTTCACTTGTAAATAACTAGAAATGTACCATTTATTTATCAAACTGACAAGCAACTAAATTCATCAATAAGACACATACTAAGGAAGACAACTCTGGCTTTGCACGCTATCATCTATCTATGAGCACGCTTGTAAAACTGACAGATTTTACAAGTTAGTAACTTGTTAAAATAAACTTTCTTGATTAATACAGTGATTTGATATATTGATGTTTACAAGTGAGGAACACATAAAAATATTTACCTCTTAAAATGATAGGTTTTAATTCCAAGATATAGAATTATATATGTAATGGGCATGATGGCCCCAAATTCCTTATATATTCGGTGACCTTTTGACTCTAAACGAACTGAAATTCTACCAGATAACCTAGGAACCCTGGATCTTAGAATCGCAAAATGGAAACCTGTGATTACATATTCAAATGTAGAAGATTAATGAAAGAACTGGACATCCAGGTTCGTTCGCACTTATTCTCCTCTGTTGCCATCTGGAATGCTTCGTTCTCGAGGGTTTCACCCAGTTTCACCTCTAAGTGCTCGCCCTCCGCACGTTGAATGCTCCCGAAAACATTCAAGTTTCCTGCAGCCGAAGGAAGAGCCGCAACGTCCTGGAGATTCTCCCGGTAGCCCCGTATATGGACATCGCAACGAAAAGGTCACGCGGCAACAGATCGCACGCGACAAAAGATAGTGGTGAAAATATCGCACGATAAATGATCGCATACGACAAATGATCGCATACGAAAATAACTACATTAGAATTACAAATAAAAAAAATTCTATATTGAAATTAATGATCGCGCGACAAATACTGCAGTAAACCTTTTTGTCTTTCTTTAAATTTTGTATACAATTAAAAGTTTAAAAGTTTTAGTGAGTATAGCGATGACGTTTGTTGTCATAAATATTTATGTTATTAATTTTTTGTTTTTATTTTATCTATATTTTCAAGTGTTTATTTGTTTTCATTTTTTTTATCTAATTTAAACTTGCAGTTAGATATTGTGGGCTATTCCTCTTAAATATTCAAGAACCGGCCGATTTCCATATTCGAGCATTATTGAATGTATTCGTTTGGCTGTATCTTTATAAATTTTCTTTCGGAGAGATTCATTTCCTTCGATGAATTGTTCTATTTTTACTTTATTCAAATCGTGTTCTCTCTTCAAGGCAGTCATCACTTTCCAAAGATAGGGTTTGCGGCGTTTAAAATCGATGCGAAGCTATTGTGCCATCCTTCTACGGCATCGACAAAGACCACCAATGTTTGCAATAAATATGTAGAATTGCTATTCAGCAGAAGGTCTACGTAGCACAAATAGTGCACCAACCAAACATATACGTACATTCAATAATGATCGAATATGGAATTCGGCCGGTTCTTGAATATTTAAGAAAAATAGCACACAATTTCCAACTGCAAGTTTAAATTGGATAAACAAATTAGAAAACGAATAAAAACGAGAAAATGTAAAAACAAATAAAAACCAAAAGTTTCATAACATAAATATTTATAATAAAAGTGACCACTATGCTAGCTAACACTTTTAAACTTTTAATTCGATAAAAATTAAAAAAAAAACAAAAAAATGGAAACGGAAAAAAACACTTTTAAACACGCCAGTATTTTTACTGCCCGTTTTAAGCCTGGACAAAGGGTGAAGGAAAGTTTACTTCAGTATTTGTCGCACGACCATTAATTTCAATAAAGAATTTTTGTTCTGTAATTGTGATGTAGTGAATATACACAATATTGAGTTATATATGTAATGGGCATGATGGCTACATATTACACCAAGTGATTGTTACAGTACTACGGTTAAGAACGGACGTGTCTGTTATTCGGTGGGAAATCTATAAAAATAGGGAATGTATAATAATTTTATAGTAAATCGAGGAAACAGTTAATTTAATAGTATTAAAGTCCTTAGGCCGATATATAGCAAATAAGGGACTCGCTTGAATTATGTAATCCGAGGCTATAGTCAAGGTTCCTAATCAACTAAGTCCGTTATTTGTATATCGGCCGTGTGTCGTTCACGATTTTTCGTAATAAAAATGTATTCATTTGAAGAATAATTTGCCAAAAATAATTTAAAAATCACGTGTTTCTTAACGGCCGACGGCTGTTATGAATGACGTTATTTTTAAAATAAGACGTACTCAACGGCCGTCATCTGTTATCATTGTTTATAGCCAGCGGCTGTTACTAAGGGCTTTTCATCTTTTTAGTTAGTTCAGTTAAGATACTACATTATTACAAAAAATACTAAAGCCCACTCAACATGAATGAAGCCAATGAGGGCTGTTTTGAATACAGTCGGACACAAAAGACAAATGAAAAGACTTCAAAAGTTACTGAATCAAAATTAACTAAACAAACTTGACACATCTTTTGCAAATGCAGCAAAGTCACCTGTGACATACCCAACAAAGGAGCAAGCAGTAGTGCTTACATCTGCTGACAGATTGGCTATTAGAGCTTATATTATAGCAGTAAAGTGTAAAATAGGCGCTAAAAACATTACATTCGCCTCCAGAATAACACTGCCAAAACGAATTTTGTCAAATGTTTCACGATGGATACCACATGAATTTGCTAAAAATGCACTTCAAGCTATAAACAATAAATCAATAACGGTAGTAACTTTTGTAGAAGCTGGTCTGACCAAAGATGAATACTTGTGACCAGTTTCTAAATTACGAAGTATGCATACAAATGGCTACAATTACATAAACCTAGCAGAATATGCCTTTTCAATTAATAAGACAGTTATTGCATTTAAACTGCACAACTTAGTGTCGAACTATACAGCAGAACTTATAGCTACAACAGAGCGCCTCCAAACGATACTATGCTCCCACTCAAAAAGCGCGGAACAATGCATAAATCATATGCATCCACTGCACCCTGTTTCACTCAAATACAGCAGCATATCCAAGATCTAAATAAGACTGACACATAAATTACATTTAGTTGGATTTCGGGCCATTTGGCATTCCAAGAAATGAAAAGGTGGAGAAAAGGGCGAAAATGGCAGCAACTAAGAAAAGCACTGAAAAATTCACCTCTAAAGATCTCAAAAACTACTGCAAGGAACACGTACTACAAAGATGGCAACAGCAGAGGCAACAAACAACAGGAAACAAGCTCAGACAAATTGAAAGAGTTGTAGGTGCGTGGTATACGTCGTACAGAAAGTGCCGTGCGGAATAGATTAACTAACCAGTCTCAGAATAGGTCATACCATCGTAACCCATCAATACCTCTTTGAAGAACCACCTATATGTGAAGAATGTAAATCGCCTATACCTGTTTAGTGTCTAGTAGAAGACTGCAGAAGATATTAAAGAAGCAGACGAAGAGCTAAATTACCAATCGCCATCCAAGGCTTCCCTGATGACAATCCGCAGATTATAAACCCAGTGTGTCAATTTATAAAGGAATCAAAACTTTCAGTTTAAATGTTTAACTATTTATTGTAATTTTAGGGTCATATAAGCTTGTAGTTAGTACACCTACATTAATAAACAAAACTTCTTCAAAAATTAAAGAAAACTAGGGGTAAGATATCTTTACGTGTCTGATAACACTAAAACAATAGAAAGAAATAATTGCTAATGCGAATTACATCTATTTTCAAATAAAAAACATTACCGGCGATCGCATTCGAACAGCAGGCGACTGTGAATGCGATTCCAACGTTTGCTGCCTTGGTGCCTTAAATAGAACTCATTTCTCTTCTTCTGTTGGGTAGCATTTTCGAGCTATGTGCATATTTTTACTTTTATCTATTTCTCAGTGAAAACTAAAATACACAAAATTTAATTTTTTAGAGTACCATGTATATATTTCTCCAAATTGTTTTCGGTGTCATGGTAGTAGACATAATATGCATGCAAACTATCGTCTTTATCCAACAAATATTTTTTGAGTTATACCGCCAACAGATACACAGACAGACAGGCAGAATTCGTCATCCAGGGACCTTGAAAAGTGAAGATCTGAAGAAATATCGGAAGGTGATTATTTGGGAACACAATACTCCCTTCTTTTATACGAGAGAGGTAAAACAGTAAAAAACCCAAAACACAGTTAACAATATAAAACGAAAATAAAAAACGATCACCTATTTTTTAGATCTAACATTAACCAGAGAAAACAAAGGAACTAAACCAAAAATTAAAGCTAACGGATATCTAAATTGGAATTTGAACACAATTAAATATAAAAAGGCGTATGTACAACATTAGTTGATCGTGCTATAATCCCCTGCCATTAAAAAAACACAAAAACAATTTAAAAATCATTACAAACATACTATCTAAAAATAACTACCCACTCTAGTTCATAAATAAGAATATCAAAGTAAGATTAAAGATGTTACAAAGACGAGACAAAAGTAATACATCAAGCAACCTACAACATAACTTTTTTAATGAGGATTTTAACAATCAGCAAAAAGGAATAAAAAATTACAGCAAACTTCCGTATAGGTATTCCTTCATTACCTGAAAAAGTTAAAAAGGTCCAAAAAATAACATCAGTGCCGCATTTCAAAATCAGAACATTTCAAAAATAATGTTGACAGAAGCTTAACTTGCAGTGTGAGTTTCGTAACGCAAAATTTTGTTAGCCACGCTCGCGCTCGCTCGCTGGATTCTTAAGTGCAGTTGATAAACCCCGTAAGATCGTCGGTCAGCTGGCATACCAGATAAGTGAACAATTATTTACTTCACTCAATTTTTAAAGTGACATTATTAACTCTATCACAACCTTCATAAGCAGTCTATGATTGACAAGTGAAATAAAAGCGTTTTAATTCGCAAGAGAATTAAAAAAGTTTCAATGAAGAACAACATACTTTTATTATTCCTACAGATATTTATATTCAATTATTTATTCTCTTTGTAGTGTGTAATATATAATTACTAAAATTTATATCAAATCGACGATGAATGGAAAAATTTGTATCTTAATTTAAATATTTTAAATTTTTTTATTTAAAGTTTAGTCAAAATTGAAAAAAAACATATATACGCCACGTGAATTAAACATTTATTAACTCAAAGATATGATCTCACTCGCACTACGTGCTCGTGAGCTCAACATTTTTTCGTGAATAAACATATGTTTAATTCACTGGGTGTATAAGATTTATTATTGTACTGTCATTGTGCGCATCAAGTATCATAAATCGAATTCTCATACTGACATACAAAACATGCAACCTGCGGAGCCTGGCCCAGGTGCCGGCAGCGGATATCAAGGCATAATTCCTGGCTTTACTTTTAATCCCGTGCCAAACCACTATCAAAGTGGTTATCAATAACACACTCCTGCACCTGGTCTAGGTTTACTCCAACAAAGGCAATCCGCAAACAATCTCCATTTATCCCAAATCCTTCCGTATCCATAATTAATTATCAACAGCAGTTTTTCCAATTACCCCCAAAACAATTACAAAGTCAAAACTATGCAGCAATGCAACACACACAAGACATGCCAGTATACACTGCATCAGATGATGAAGTAATAAATAAAGAAAATTGCTCACAAAAAGTACTTTGAATTAAGTGTAAACGTGAAACTCAAATACGGTCTGAAAGAAAGCAGGAACCAACAAAAGCACCGCTTGACCCGTCATCTAGCAATATATACTATACCACAAGTAAACAGTTTTACAGCTCTATCTAATCAAGAGGCAGAAGTAACGACAGATAAAACCGAAACTTCCACTCTTAATACCGCAAAACCTCCTACAATATTTATTCTAGGAGTTAAAAATTTACCAGGATATGGTTAAATGTTTAAGTTCTACTATTAGGCCAGTCAATAGAGACATTCTACCTTGCAAAAGGTCAGGCAAAGTTCTAATTTGGCATACTTGTAGAGTCGCATGTTCTAATCGACATACTAAGTTTGCGACCTTAAAAGGGCGCCGCTCGCAACGCCATCTTGCTAAAAAGGTACCAAAAATTAGTTTTTCGTATATATCTCCTCTCCTCTGCCATCTAGGCTGAAAATAGTTATTACAAGAATTGTAGGAAACAAAATTGCGTACAACTTTTGTCTGAAACTTTTTTCTGTTAGATGAATAATTCATGAGTTACAGCTACGTAAGGCGCAGCAAATTTTCGAAATTTGTGAAAACGCTCCACTTTTCGTCGAAATTTCGGTTAATATCTATTAATTGTTATCTAATTCAAGTTTTTACTCATTTTCGCACAACAGTGCGGATGTAGTACGAAATATAGAGATAATATGGAAACAGACTAATAGTATATTATGTTATTAGGAGCAAAAGTTATATTTTACATGGCGTGGCTGGACGGTTTATCTGCCGAGCTAGCTCGGCAGATAAGTACAGCCGAGACCCATAAAGATACTTTTGCTCCGAATACCATATAGCAGTAGAAAAAATATACTCTCCCCAAAGTCTACAGCATGGAGAAGCAGTGGCAGACAACATACTGTTTTTATATGCATTCAGCGGCTGTGACACTACGTCTTCTCTGTTCAACCAAGGGAAAATGAAGTTCCCACATATAGTCCAAAAGTACGAATACCTGAGCCAAACTATACAAGTCCTCAGAGAGCCAAATGCCGATCGGGAAGTCATAACTAACGCAGGGGAAAATTTCCTAATCGCCCTTTACGGAGTTCCAAAAGAAAACGTCACTTTGGATTCTCTTCGCTTTCAAAATTTTGCAAGATCCATTACAAAAAATAAGTTCAATCTTGCTGCTTTACCACCTACAAGAGAAGCTGCACGTCAACATTCTCTTCGGACCTACCACCAAGTTCAGAGTTGGTACGATATAACAAACAATCCAGAGGAATGGGGATGACAAAAAAGCAAATTTGGACACCCTCCGGTAACAACGACAAAAGATCCTGCTCCTGAGGCACTACTAAAATTTATTTCATGCAAATGTAAAAGGGGATGTGGTCGAGCGTGTGGTTGCAGAAAAACAGGCTTAAAATGCTCTGTTATCTTCACATTTTGTAATGGTGACTCTTGCGAGAATGTTCCACAGATTTTGATAGACGCTGAAGATAACGAGACAAATGACGAGACATTAGTTGATAGACTACTGACGTTTGACGATGACGATCAAACCGCTGAAAAAGAATCAGAAAAGATTGAGAGCAATTCTCAAGAAGATGTCGAGATCAGACAATCTGGACCATCTAGGCATCTAAAAGAACTCGAAGACGTAAGTAAAGTCGTGGATTAGGCCTACCAGGGATACCACATAAAAAAACGCGCCGCTTACTCTACCCCAGGGTTGTCCAACTTCAAGAGGCCCAAGGGCCACTGTAAAAAGTTTGACGGTTGTGAGGGCCGCATCATAAAATGTGTCATATGCGACTTTGTGAGGGATTTGTAATAAATATAAAACGTGTATATTTCAATACTAATTTTTATTTATTCAAGAAGCTTAGGTTACATTACAAAAAGCATTGAAACATAAAAGAGATATAAAGGGTGTTGCCTGAGGTAACCGACAAACTTACACCGTATGTTCTAGAAGTGATTCTAAACAAAAAGAAATATATTGACTTTAGGCTAGTTCCTTTCCGTTCTTGAGATACCGACAAAAGAAAAAAAATACATCAATTAATATAAATTTACGTATAGAGATGTGACGTTTCACCCCCTTACTAAATCGGAGAAATACGTTCACTCAAATATATATCCGATTAGGTAAAACACCAGATAATTACCACAACAAATATAATGCTTTTAGCTAGTTACAAGTTACAATGATTCATTAAAAATAACTCTGAGTTGCACATTATTTAAAATTAACATGTTCTGGTTCTCGTTGGTCGAGCTGCAACCCAATGCACCGGCGAGTGTTGCGGGTCCCTATTGGTAGTCCGCCGGTACGCACGCCGATTCTTCGGGAAATAGGCTGAGTACGTCTTTTGTTCCTGCAAACTTGACCTTCCACTCAGCAGTGATTTTAAGCTGTAATTTTCCAGTGAATTTAGCGATTTTAAGGGTTACCTGGGGCGGGCGTTAGTGCCTAAATCCTGGTGCAGAGGTTGCTGGTACCTTACGACGGCTAGGCGTCGTTCTTGGAGCCAACGCGGTGTCAAATCCTGCAGATCCCCGGTAGGGAATTTGCGGGCTGCGGAATTGAATGTCGAAGTCCAGGAATTCGTCTTTTAATGACCAAAAAGGGGCCCTGCAGGTGAGTTTATGAAGGGCGGCTACAGGACTCTAGCTGCTCACAAGCGGGGTAGAGGCTGCGATTGCTACAGGTTACAGGTTTAAGTATTAGTAAAATGAGGTTATGAGAAGTATTTCACCTCTCAGGGCGCCGGGATTTGCGTTTAAAAATTAGGCGGTCGGCAATGGCTTTTAAACAGTTACCCCTGCAAGACAGTACAGCGTATTAAGACAGGGTTAAAACCTCAGGGATTCGATTTCCCAAAAAAGTTCAACAATCACGGTAAAATCGAATTCTAGCGGTCTTGCTCTTGCGAAAAATTTGAACTTCTCGGGCTGACAGTACAACACGTCATCTTCCTTGTAGCCTGGTCTGGTAAGGGTTGGAGGCCTACCATTAGACAGTTCAGCGTGTCAGACCGGAGGGCCCAGGTAGAAAAGGAGAGAGCAGGATCAGGACTGGTGGACTCAAAGGGGAATTCGATCCGCGGGCCGCAAAAATATCCTGGCGAGCCACATGCGGCCCGCGGGCCACATGTTGGACAGCCCTGCTCTACCCCATGGTGGTGTGGAAATGAGTAAAAACTTGAATTAGATAACAATTAATAGATATTAACCCAAATGTCGACGAAAAGTGGAGCGTTTTCAAAAATTCCGAAAATTTGCTCCGTCTTACGTAGCTGTAACTCCTGGATTATTCATCTGACAAAAAAAAAGTTTCACACAAAAGTTGTAGGCAATTTTGTTTCCTACAATTCTTGTAATAACTATTTTCAGCCTAGATGGCAGAGGAGAGGAGATATATACGAAAAACTGATTTTTGGTACCTTTTTAGCAAGATGGAGTTGCGAGCGGCGCCTTTCAAGGTCGCAAACTTAGTATGTCGATTAGGACATGCGACTCTACAAGTATGCCAAATTAGAACTTTGCCTGACCTTTTGCAAGATAAGCCCTAATTTATGTCTCTATTGACTGGACTATATAATCCTACGAACAGACTACAATTCGAAATCAATGACGACTAATGAGGTCGAAATTAATGTTAACACGCCTGAGAACTATTGCAAACTAAGCAAATACCTACTTCCAAGACAAAACTATTAAACACCACACATATCAATCTAAGCAACAGCGAGCTTATCGTTTAGTTATAAAGCATATACATCCAAACAGTACCGGTGAACGATATTAAGGAAGAACTAAACCAGCACGGCTCTATAACTAGAAATATCCACAATATAAGAAATAAACTGTCTAAAGACCCCTTGCTTCTATTATTCGACAATAATATAGAAATCTATAACCCTAAATATTTACCAAAGATGTCCATTCAAGTCGAACCTGCACGTAAAAAGGTACAATGGCACAATGTACTCGGTGTCAATCGTATAATCACACAAAAGCATATTGTCATCGAGAATTTGCATGTGTGAGATGTAGAGGGGCGCATGACACGCTAATTTGTAAGAAACAACCAGAAACATCTGCCAAATCCGCATTGTACGGAGGACCCCATCCTGCAAATTATAAAGAATGCTTGATCTATTAGGAATTACATATAAAAACAAGAAAAACCAACAATCAAAACAGTTCTGCTCCGATTTACGAAGATCCAAGATATGTCTGTGCCCTTAAAACAACTCTTAATCCCAATATACTTCCTACAAACATATCTCAAAACTCACCAACCAGTTTGGCACGTCTTTAGCAAAGCTTTTGGACGAATTCAAAATCTCTTTTAACCAGTTACTTTACGAAAATAGTATTATATTGTCTATTCTCACCGCTTTCGTTAATAAGATATCATCATAATGTCTGCTTCTTTAAGAATAGGCTTATGGAACGCCAGTGGCTTGATCCAACACAAAGACGAGTTGCCAACATTTCCAAACCTGTTACAGTATCAAACTGACTTATCGACACTCACGACTGTGCGAGTACCAAATAACTAGACAAGTCCGGGAAAGGTGCACGCTCACCCTGAAAATCGTAAGAAACGGGCTAAAGACCTCGGCTCAGATACGCTCAGGGAGGGGGCGGGGTCCTAAACCGAAACACCACAGGGCAAGCGTGTTGGGGTATATATAGGGTGCTACCAAATAAAAGGGCGGTACAAGATCCAAATCAAGAGACCCACGTTCAACCGGACCTTGAGGGTTACACGGGTATGCGAGTTTAAATGTAAAACAAACAAAACGTCTAGCAGCAAAGCACTGCAGGTACTTATATGAGTTTAATGCAGAACAAGCAGGACAGGCTCTCAGCGATTCAACGTGCAACATTAACATTGATTGATGAGAGTTTAATTGTAAAACAAACAAGACGTCGCCCAGCGAAGTACTGTGGGTACTTTATATGAGTTTAATGCAAGCCAAAAAAGACAGCTCGCCGCGAAGCCGTGTACGACACTGTATATGAGTTTAATGAAAAACAAGCAACACAGCTCGCAGCGAATCGATGTGCAACACCAATGTTAATTTAGGCACATGCTGGCGAAACAGTTATTTGACACAATTCTGTTACCGGGTTACTAGCTCGGCTTCAAAGAGTTAAGGAATGCGCTACTTATAGGCGTCGTCTATTGCTGCAGTGGCCTCCGGAATGTTTCCCTTATGCATCAAGCGTGGGTGTAATGTGTAATGTATGCCCCCTTAGCGAAACATAGAAATGGACAAAGCCGTTACTTAAATCACTCGGCGATTAATCCCGTCTAAACACTGACGGACAAAATTAGGGGGTTACGCCTTCATACTGATAAATTAACCAAAACAAGCCTGTGTGGAACCACGAACAAAGACACTCGTAACCTCTAAGCTAGCTAAGTGCTGTCTGCCGTTTGAAGCCACCAAGCGCGACCACGAGCCCAGCTGTCATCACACGCGGCCGGAGCGACCAATGGGGAGCCAAGAACTTGGGTCACACCACCGCAGCTACCTCGGTTTGAAAGAGACCGACATACGTTTTACCTAAAAATTCGAGAAGGTGTTCTCACTCACTCTCACGGACTAAATTTTGAATAAGTAGAAATTGAGCGTCCCTGCATGCTATGAAATCACCAGTTACAAATGCGACTAAATAAAGATTCGTGTGGAATGTCAGCCTGCTGAGCGGAAATAAAATCCACGTGCGGCTAGGATTTTTGTGTGATACGGAAACCTGCCGTATAAAAGACAGTAGATGGTCGAAACGGGCCTGAAATACAGGCGGACCCGCCAATTATTTACCAAAACTGTTCTAGAATAGGAAATTGCCTGACAAACCTAAACAAAATCGATATCATGCTACATCTGAGACTCATTTCACAGAAAGATCTTATCTTAGAGTACTCTACTATGAAGTGTACCACACAGAATGTCCCGATGGCGGTGCACATGGTGGGTCAGCTATCATTATAAAACCAACTTTCAGTCATCATGAACTAGAAAAACAACAGGACGAATTTATGCAGCCTACAAAAATACAAATTAAAGGTCTATCTGGTCCCTTCGTTATTTTAGCAATCTACTGTTCTCCTAGACATTGATTTACCAAAGAAAAATTATCACCATTCTTTGATCACTAGGACCCAGATTTCTTGTAGGGGGTACTACAACGCCAAATATACCTACTGGAGATCCCAGCTGATTACAAGGGTTAGAGAATTATTCAACGTTATTGCCGAAATAAACTATTTACACATGTTCTCGGGTACTTCAACATACTGGCCAAGCGATCCAAACAAAATCCCGGACTCATCCCTTCCGAAAATAATTAAGAACTTTACACTGGTGAAAAATTTTATATACCACCATTTTGTGAACCATGAGCAGCGCAGGTCATCCAATTATCATTTTGCTCTAAAATATCGTAATTAAGTGGTCATATAACTTTGCTTGTTACACGCATTAATATTCAACTTCAGGTAACTCAGTCACTTTTGAAATGACTTTTACACTGGTAAAAAATACTATCGGTTTGAGGTTCCCTACAATAAATATTTTACGTGCACAGATTTGGTTCAAGTCTATTTTTGTTTATTAGCATGAAACTTTGTTAAAAATATCTGTACTCAGTGCCCTGAAAATCTAAAACAGAGCATAGTTACTGGTAACCAACTGTTTGAATCCTGTAAAGTTAAACATTTGATTAATTAGTAATTCTATTTGACGTATTCATTTTATCTTTCTTATAATGACATAATATTTAAATCGGCAAATTCTGACCCATTCTGTATCCTGCCGATAATTTGTATCAACTCTAATTGTATATTTTTAAATGTGCAGAATTTATTGAGTGTCTGAAATTTGAGACTGTGTAATTACTATTGGTTGGTATTTAACAGTGAGTCATTCCATTTTCTTTGTTTGCCAAGAGCTTTACCTCTAATTAATATCGTAGTAGAAATGCTTTGATCGGTGAGTTGTCGTCTTGATTCTAGAACAAATTAGTGTGAAGCTGTTAGTGTGATCAATCCTGTTTCTCACCCCCTAATAATTTCAACCTTGTGTAGCTCAATAAAGGCATAGCTGGATTGCATCTACTTCTGTGAGTTAGTCGAGGACCTTCTTTGTCACCTCAACACATTTGAAAGTAGCAACATAAATTTCTATATATTTTGTAGCTAATACTAACTGTTTTAGGCGGTGGCAACTTATTGAAAATTAGCAGTAAACCCCCAAATTCTCTAGTGAAATAACGAAGTAGATTAGTTTATCCAAATGCAACGATGCCGCGAACTGCGGGCTGGATGAAATAAGCATGGTGACTTGGTGCTTGAGCTCAAGGAGTAACGCCGACTTCAAGTAATAAGGATAGGTGGCTGTCGCTCAACTCGTCGGGAATTGCGTGGACGAGAAGGCGGTTCTCCAGATTATCGTTGGCGTAACCGTCATTTGTATATATTTTGTTCACAACTTTTTGGCATGAAGTTTGGCAATGACAGTTGTTAGAGCAATTTCCCTGAAGTAATTAATTTCCGTATTTTAGCCCCAAATCCTAGCATTTTATCGATTCACGTAAGATAAATTCGTAATGTATTAATGTTATCAAACTTTGATTCCACATGAACCTTATTTCTGCCCAGTTCGTATCTTAGCATTTTGCCGTTCTTGTATATTCATCGAAACTCAATTCTTCCTGCGCTGGTGTTATAAAGTCACGCTTTGTTCTCTTCTGCAAGGCAATGCAATGTTAGCATATTGGATTCTCAGAATTTCTTGTTGTTGTAGCAGGCTTAAAAATTTCCCCTCGAGCTGCGTGCGAAGTATTGAGTCAGCTTTCGTCATTCTAAACTTTTCCGAGCGTATTGCTGAAGCGATATAAGGAACGAAGTTAAGCCGCGCTTGCTTAAATTCATTCCGTTGCCGCAGCGTTGACCAAAGCTTTAATCCTCGTCCGGCGCTTAAACCGTCAACTGGTGTCACTGGTGGGTTCGGCGGCGCACGACGCCATCGGTCGTACGCCGCGTAAAAAATCGAAAGTCGAAATTGTTTAAATGTGAAATCTCCGTACGGTTTTCGAATCGTTGAGACGTTAGTTTCTGCGGGGCTCTTAGGCTCAGTTGTAATGTTAAAATTCTTACTAGTTGCGAAGCCACGTTGTTGTTATCGTCGACAGCTGGTGATCAAGTGGCGTACAAGTGAAGGTTTGACCGGGGTTCTTCTGTTTCGTAGAGTCAGGCAACTCCTAATTGCGCATAAAGTAGATTATTAACTGAAGACCTTGTTTATTGTGTGAAACCATTAGTGGAATGAAGGCACGAGTTTCGTTATCGTCATCTGCCTGCGTCGCCGTGCTTCATTCAAGTTCACCCGTTACGGGGATGTTATGCCACTCACCCTTCCTCGATTATCGCACCCTCATGGGGCTTCCACGAGTTTTCCTGTCGTTTCCGTTTTTTTTTTGGCAGTGCCTTGTGAGGCGTCTTGCAGCTGAGGAGAACAACGTAAGTCAGCACATCTAAGTTCCGACCAGGTATTTTGTTAGTTATTATCAGTTGTGTCGTTTGCACATTCATAGTGAAGTGATTTTCCGAAGTGTGGTTTGGGCAAATTGTGCCCTTTTGTTGATTTAAATCGTGTAAGATGCTGAGCAATTCCCTCAAGTTTTATTGTCTACATGTTATTTTGTGGTTTACGCTCAAATAACCGTTGTTGCACCATTGTTGAAGTGATAGTCGCTAAATTCTGATACTGTAAAGTAGTTTTTGGTAAAACTTAACGGTAATACTGTTTTTAAATGTAACCATGTAATTTTTGCCGTTTTGTCATTCGCGTTTAGTGTAAAAATTGCGTTTTTAACCTAACTAACCTTTTCGCATATTTTCGACCGCAATAAGTAATTATTGTAACGTTCATTGTCACCTTTTACATATTTTATTTCATTAATAGCGTTTATTGTTAATTGTTTATCTTTTTTTAATGGTGTTTGCATGCCTTTTATGTTTCTGTACAGGAATCTAGATGAGCGTGAGTTTAAGCAAAGGTAGGTTCGAATCAGCTGTTCCAGTCGCTACCTCAGGTTGTGCCAAGGCAGAAGCAGGCTTCCACATTCAAAGTAGGCTACCTATTGTTGTTGTCCCGATTTATTCCGAATGTGGTGGTGCTTTCAATTATTGATCATATGTTACCTTTCGTACCGGAGTACAGCCCTAACTCAAAGGTCGTAAAGAACCTGCCCATCTCCACTGCAGTTTTGGCCGAAGCAAACCTTCTTGTTACCGGCATCGTGACAGAGCTACGGCCTTGTATTTTAGGTATACTTCTCGGTTATTTCGTTGTATCGTGTTTGTGTGGTAACACAATTTCCCCAATTTAGCTGTGTAAAATGTAAAATTACTTTGTTGTGTTTCAACGAGGTTTATATTTGAGCTTATGGTTACCAAATACTTTTAGGTTAGAAAACATGACAAAACACCTTCAAACGCAAAGTTGCCATACTTAATCAGAGTGAAAAATGGAATTTAGTAATTTTATGTACGTATCTAGTTTCAGTAATTGTGTAATTAGAGATATTTTTAATTAAGTACTAGGAAGGTCTTCAGATTTTAAATATATATCCACATGTACTATCAGAGTAAGCAGTCCATCTGGCAAACAATATTCTGTTCTGTCAAATGACAGTAAATTGGTTGGAGGTTATGCAGGTTTTACAACAAAATAAAAATTGCGATTCTGTTCATGTGCAACTTAACAACAAAAATTTAAGGCCAACCTTTATGCAAAAAAGAAGTGAATGGATTATAGGTTAGTTGCAAACAATGAAAGGCGGGTCAGCAAAGTCATTTCAAGATCCAGTACGGAGTCGAGGTAAAATTCAAAGGCACTCAACGAGACGAAAACGAAATTTCAAGTACTCGTACAAGGTTATGCTCTGGAAGCTTTCTGATCCGACGGGGACTGCAGTGCTCCCACTTTGAAACATTCAGAGCACGCGTATAGTTCACTTGAGGACACTTGCTTGACCTTTGACTCGCACCTTTCATTCCAACATTTGCCCTGAGAATAAGTTTAAAGAGTTGACCCTTTTCGCGTGTGCGTCGATATCAGTGGCGACGTCAATCTTTCAAACCGAAATAACAGATTGCTCAATGTAGCTCCTAGAGGTCAAGAAATGAATGCGTGGCTATCAGCCAATATTAACCCTGAATGAAATTACGCTGCACTTGTGGCAAGATATAAGGACAACGCAACGTGATACTGTAGTAGCGAACATATGATGGAACGAGGGTAAGAGGCTCCCTTTGGATAGATGATACGATGATATAAAGAAGGCAGAGGGTTGGAAAAGAACTGAAAAGGCACAAATAAGAGAGGAGCGGAAGAGAATCGGATTGCTAAAGAATTGGAAGGGAAGAAATCGTATGGTACAGACTAATTTTTTAACAGCTCAGCTCATATTCTTTAGCTATTACCATTTAGTCTATTACGAATAGGTACTAATAATAATAGTATGTACATACATGTTTACGTTAGGAAGTAAATAACATCAATTCCAGGAGTTCATTCACTAGGTAACCAATTGTAGACAGCGTTTATCTTTAACGATATTGTGATTATATGTTTATAATGATGTACAGAAAGGCAAAAGACCTTTTAGAAGAAGTGTGAATTCCACACAAACGGAACTTTATACCACCATAGACATCAAATAGTAGCTTTTGCCGACGACGTAGCTTTAGTAGCCAGAAGCAAGTATGAAATAATAAAAATGCTACAGAAATTAGATAAAGTTGCAAAGGAGTATGGTCTAAGAATTAACATGGAGAAGACTAAGTACATGGAAGTGCAAGAGGGAAAGGGAACAGAAGAGAGCAGAAATTTAATATTCAAATCGGAAGATGACAAGGTGAACGAAATCGAAGGAGCTGGGGATTTTACCTATTTAGGAGTGAAGCTATCAAACAGGGGCGGAGATGAAAAGGAAATAGGTGAAAGAATATTGAAAGGTAATAAAAGTGCGGGATCTCTGTTATATTTTTTTAAATCTAATAGTGTATCGCGAAATGCTAAGATTAGACTTTATAAAACAGTAGTGCGACCAACAGTTACTTACGGGAG
>CALNHX010008610.1:0-58647 GCA_940337035.1 Agriotes lineatus
GTATAACTTTGTTTTAATTGTAAAACTATTTTTAAATTTACTTCTGGAAGTTAAAAATACTTCAAGTAATATTGAGAAAAAATCCTATTTTTGAATCTGACATATTAATTTGTTACTTATTTTAATATTCTTTCTATGTAATGTTTACGTTTACCTTATTTTTCTTATTGTACGCATAAAATTACCTAAGTTCTATAATTTGCAATCATTAAAACACTTCTATAAATACAAAATTTTTAGGTTCCGACCTTCCTGCTTCTTAGAAATTTGTTTATTAAAACAACTTCAATTCTGAGTTTGGATGTGATACCTTAGTGGCTTAATAACATAAAATCGGTGCTCTCTTTGTATGCGTGTTTGCGTGTTTGCGTGTTTGCGTCTATGTTTGTTCGCTATCTCCTCCGAAGATACTGACCGATTAAGTTGTACGATGGCTTAAAGTTTGCTAATTTTTATACTTAGATCGTAGGCCGGTTTTTATTTTCAAAAAAAGTGCGAAAAATTTGTAATTTAATTAACTATTTTAAGCAGCAGAGTGGAGCGCCTATCGCCGTCTACTGTTAGCTCGGGTGCGCGTATTATTCAAACAAGGGCGGCGGCACGGGGCGGCGGTCCTGCGGTAGAGTGCTGGCTTATCACGCGGTTGGCCCGGGTTCAGTCCCGCCGATACATCCTTTTTTTTTATATTAATGAGTCTCTCTTAATTTTGCGAACCGAAACGTAGTTCGGGTGACTCACTAGTACACAAATAAAATGTATGGACTTCACATTGATGAATCTAATGATATTGTCAAAATCGGAACTTACTTTGAACATTTCAATTTTTACTGCCCTCGTCTGAACGACGAAGGAAGTATTATAATCGCGAAAAAAACTCTTTCCGAGATTTCTCCATATCTTCACGTTTCAGGGTCCCTAGATAACGAAAAACAGGTTTTCTCAATTTCGTCTGCCTGTCTGTCTGTTTGTCTGGCTGGCTATCTGTCTGTCTATCTGTGTGTCTGTCTGGCTGTCTGTCTGTCTGTCTGTCTGTCTGTCTGTTGGCGGTATAACTCAAAAACTATTTGTTAGAGAAAGACAATATTTTGCATCCATATTATATATCTACCTGACATAAAACCGAGAAAATTTCAGATAAATATATACAGGGTGAGCACCTTAAAAAATATAATTTTGTTTAATTTTGATTTAACTTAGCATTAGATGCAAGTAATAATTTGTACATATTGCAGGCTTTATTATTGCCAAAAATGGGACCTAAAAAATGCAGAATAAATGCTGTACTGTAGAAAAAGGAACAACAAATTAATGCAGAACGTTAAATAGCGCTGGAACACACGAATTTGAAAGATCACCATAGCCCTGGAAGCGACAGCGTAAACTACCTCCAAACAAAGAAATCGAATGGACCGCTTCGTTCGCAAAAGCTGAATACGAGTCGCATCACCGAAAAAAAATTTTTTTTGGTTTAGCTGAGATACAGGAAAGTAACACTTTACTTTTGATGAGAATTCAACACATAGAGCGTAAGTGCTCTTTCTGCTTTACAGCTTAAGAAGTTTCAACGAAAAGAGGTTCTAGTTAAGCCAGACGGGACCACGTAGTTACGTACTGCTCCGTAGCCCAGTTAGAAATAGCCCATTCTCCTTGCAAAGCATTGAGATTGCATACGTATCCGCCGGCCCTTGGAATTTCCCAACCGGTTTTTTTTAATTTGAAAATTTATTTAATTTATTAGAAACGTGAAGCCATTTTTACTCCTAACTTAATTTGATTTTTAAATTATTG
Organism: Agriotes lineatus; assembly: GCA_940337035.1. Taxonomy (NCBI): domain Eukaryota; kingdom Metazoa; phylum Arthropoda; class Insecta; order Coleoptera; family Elateridae; genus Agriotes; species Agriotes lineatus. The sequence continues at coordinate 1,789 of CALNHX010008610.1, forward strand.
TTTAGTGTCACAATGTCGACGATGGAAGCTCTGGGTAAAGCCATTTACAGATTTTTTTATGGAATTATTTCTAATTATTAACTTATGAACGAGCCGGAAAAAACTGTAATGTAACATAACATCACTTGTTTGCACTTAGATCGTTTTCATTGATTAATATTTGTTATTTCGCGGAGAGAATGAGAAATGATGATTTGTTACTACCAAATCATCTCTGATTGATGACATTATAATAAATGAGATCAACCACTATCATTTTGCCAGCTTCGAGGATAAATGGCAATCGGAAACGGTTAATTATGATCAGGTCTTAATTTAATGAATGTTATTGGTCTTATATTGCAGATGGTCATACTTTTAACCGAATCTTTCTATTTCTGCGTTAACGGCAGACAAACTCTCTATTTCATGCTATAGTTGGCGTTAAAGTTTGCTCCTTTATTCATTTGTATGGGTTACTATTAACAGCCACATACATATTATCTCATTTGGTTTTGAAATATAGGACATTCGTGAGTAGGATAAATGATAGGGAAATGATAATAATAGTGTTCGAGGAATGAGAATTAAATATGTATTAACATATATTATTAAATTTAAATAAAATATAGTGTCTGTACCGTTATATTTAATTTTCAAATATGTTTCCTCAGAACCCCTTCGCAAGTGAAAGTTTTGAAACTAAAAATTTCGAAAATATGAAAGAAAAAGAATTAAATTTTTTATGGTGTACACTCTGTATATGTCGAGTATATGTATATCGTTTTTTAGACGAGGATGAAAACCTGAGCCATGAGTAAAATATTACTAATAGTTCTTGAGTTACAGCAAAAATAGGAAGGTTTTTTAGGTATCACCCTGTATATCGACATTTACTGGTTTGTCTACCAGATAGACATATAATCGGCATGCAAAATATCGTCGTCTAACAAATAATTTTTGAGTTAACCGCCAAAGGGCCGCCAAACAGACAGACGGCCGGACAGACAGAAAGGAATTGAGAAAACCTGATTTTTTTCATCAAGGGACCCTCAATCGTGAAGATCTGAAGAAATCTAGGAAGGTGATTTTTCGCGATTACAATACTGCCTCCGTCTTTTCGACAAGTTTCCTAAGTTAACAATTTAGGAATTTATCATCTATCAGAGACTATGATTTTTGTGTTTGCGGAGTTGGATTGTCGAGCTGACAACATATGTCGGCAAATTTTTCGATTACAAGCATTACCTCATTCAAAAATATCGTGTCGAACTAAAGTCCCTGGCGTAATTATAATAAAATAAATACGCGAGAGGACCAAGAAATCGTTCCCCTCTTCCTATCCATCTTTGCGGAAAATAAGTGTCTAGAGACTGTCGCTCAGTTTGCCTGAAATATGAAGGTGCTCCATCCAACTGAAAAATTATATATCATATAATCGTATAATTTTCAAGCATGTCTAAAAACGCAATACTGTTAATTCATAAATCAAAATCATAAGCGTGTATATGAACAACAATATTGACAGAATTTTAGGAAGAATGGAAAAGAGAATAGAAATGAGCCAAGTGGGAGAAATGAAAATAGTAATATGGGGGGAAGGGGGGAGGGGGTTTCATGCAAGAATTGGAATGGAAGAAACTTTCGCAGCACCAAAAGATGAACACAGATCCAAGGACAAAACAATAAACGCAAAAGGAAGAAAACTGATTAGCTGGATAGAAGATAAGGGATTAAGCATATTAAATGAAAACTTCTGGGGAAAAGGAAAGGGAGAATTAACATATATCTCAAAAATAGAAAAATCCGTGATAGAGTACTTAATTACGAATAAGGATACAATGGAAAGCGTCAAAAAAATGACGGCGGAAGAAAAAACAGAATCGGATCACCTGCCCTTATCTTTAGAAATACAAGCAGAAATTTAAGAACAAGAGCTAGAAGTAGAAACAAGGGAGATACTGGATTAGACTGAGAATGACAAAGAAGAATATAGAAGAAAATTAAAAGAAGAAATAGAAAAAAGCAATATACAAAACATACAACAACTAACTATAAGCTATAAGGAATAATCTAGTAACAAAAAAATATAAGAAGAAAGACTGGGGACAGAAAAATAACTGGTTGGACAAGGAGTGCCGAGAAAAGAAAATAGTAGTAAGACGAGTATTAAGGAAACTGAAGAAAAGACACATAAACATACAAAACATATGTACAAGAAGAACAAGAACTCAAAAACCTATGTCAAAAGAAAAGACAAAAAAATGGAAGAAGAAATGGAAGAAATAAGAAAAATAGAACAAGAAATGGACATCTGGAAGTACATAGCGTGTAATAAGAAAGTAAAGTCGAATAACCGGAACAGTATAAAGACAATGGAATGAGCAGAATACTTCAAAGAACTACAGGACGGGAGTTATGAAAGAACGGCGGAAGAAGAGTTAGAAGTAATAACAACCACGTAGGGAATAACAGAAGAAGAAATAAAGTAGTACCTACAGCAGCTGAAAAAACAGAAAGCAGCTGGACCGGATAAAATACAAAACGAAGCTTTGAAGTATATGGAGGAAGAAGGGACCGAAATCATGACGAAATGTATAAATTAGATATGGCAGCAAGGCAGAATACCAAACAGCTGGAGAGAGGACATTATAATATCCAATCCATTAAGGTGGAAACAAAGATGAAACAAGAAATTACAGAGAGATTAGCCTACTAAATTCTATGTACAAACAATATGCAAAGATAATACAGAAAAAACTACAGGAAGAAATAGAAGAAAATCAACAGATACCGGAAAGCCAAGCGGGATTCAGAAAAAACAGAGGAACAGTTGACAACTTATATGTGCTAAACTACGCAATTGAAAAGAGGTTGAAACAAGGTGAGAAACTGTATATGTTTTTTTGCGAACCTGAAAGCTGCTTTCGATAAGATAAATAGAGCAAAGCTGTGGAAACACATGGAAAAAAGGAATAAGCAGGATACTAATAAACAGAATACAGGACATATACAAGGAAAACATAAGCTACATAGGCACAGGAACAGAGGAGAGACGATTTTAGACTGAAAGAGGACTCAGACAAGGATATCCACTAAGCCCAATATTATTCAATATATACATGTCAGATATAGATGAACACTTGGCTGAGGAAATAATAGGAGGCATAGTAATAGGAAAAACAAAGAAAATAAGAACACTTGCTTACGCGGATGATATAGCGATGATAGCTATAACACCTGGAGAAATGCGATGCATGATGGAGAATTTACAAGCATACCTAAAGAAGAAAGATACTAAACACAGAAAAATCAAAAATAATGGAATGTAGGAGAAGCAGGGGAAGTAGGAAAGAAGAACGTTGGAAGTGGGGGAAATGAGAGAATAGACAGAGTGAAAGTGTTTAAATACCTAGGTCACTACCTACACGAAAATAATAGTACCAGGACACACATAAATTACGAGAAGAAAAAAGCAACAATGGCACTGACACAACTTTGGGGCATAGGAAGAAGAAAATTCCCCGACAACTTTCAAGCAAAAATGCTACTATTTGATGCAACATACGCAGCATGCCTCTGTACGCAGCAGAAGTGTGGGGCTGGACCCTAAAGACGCAATTGGACGGAGTGATGCTTAAATACATAAAATGAACATTAGGGCTAAAGAAGATAACCCCTACAAACATAGTGTTAGCAGAAACGAACAGAAACAGCTTAGAAGTAGATGCAGGAAGAAGGGCGGTAAGATATGAAGAACGAATAAGGACTGGGCCAAGAGGAGAATACACAATAGAGGTGCAAAGAGAATTATCAAACGAAAAAAGTAGAGGAGACTACACAAGATATGGGCTACAGAGAAAGAATTACTATGAAGAAGCAGGACTATCACTGGAAGAAGTAAGAAAGAGGACTAAACTAACCAAAGAGGTAGGAGGAAAAAGGCTAGAGGTTGAATAACAGAAAAGATACAACAGCTTAAATAAATATGAAATATATCGAAATATAATGCAATATAATAGATTACCCGAATACCTTATTAAAAAATAAAACAAAAATTCACAGAGTATAATAGCAAGATTTAGATGTGGAAATGAAGAGTTAAGTAAAATAAAACGCTACAGAGAGAAGAAAAGAAATGTGGAATATGTCATAGAAGCGAAGAAACTATTGTACACTTAATTTACAACTGTGAGGGCATGAGAAACAACCCGTTGGGCGATATGGGATACTAGGAGAAGACGGTGCTGGACTGGAATGGATGAAGAAAGTTTTAGAAAAAAGGATAAACCAATAGAAATGGCTAGAAAATAAATGTGGAAAGTATTTACATTATATATTGGGATATTTAGTTAAGTAGTAAATTGTTAAAATAAGCAAGTCAGCAACTTAAACTACATTTGTATGCATAAACAAATTAAATAAATATATATACATACACAATACTGTTAATGGTCGACTCTGCGAAGAAAGAGGGTCCTATCACGTCTGTGTTCGTAAGAGCACACCACACGTTTACTTTGTGGGAATCTCTTTCATGTTCCAAGTGTTCTGTGGGTAAACTAGAACCCCAGATTCTGCAATTGTGTCGTTTTACATTTCCTGAAAGATCGAAGGTGGCTTCATCAGAAAAAATCATCCTTTTCAAAAATGCATTATCTTCCTCCTTCTTCTCAAGCATGAAACATTAGAACTGCAAGTGAGCTTCTTATCAGCCTCAGTGATATGTTAAACCGGTGCAAGTTGTAAGACTTATAACATAACCGTTTTCGAAGTACCTTATGGACAGTAGACCGTGAAATATTCAACTCCAAACTTGCAGGTATGGTTGACTTCGTCGGACTTTGTAGATTCATTTTTCGAATACGCTCAACATTTTGTTCGGAAGTTCTCTGACGTCCAGTTGATTTACGCTTATCTACGCTTCCAGTGTCCATAAATTGGGCATACCATCGCTTGATTGACTTGTCATCTGGAGCATCAGCATAATATAAAAGCCTACATTCTCGTTGTACACTAATAATAAATTAAAACTTGACATACCACAAAATCCATTATGCTTTTTGTAGAATAGCTGTCATTTTAAGAGAAAACAAGTAGTATTAGTATTTGTTGTGGGGAGACTGATGTCAAGCAAGTCGGCCTTTATAGGCCCTTTTTGGACAAGGCCTAGGCATGCAGGTACCTTAGTCCTACATAGAATTTTGCCGAGACTAAGGAGTTCCAACCCTAGCATGGGATCTTTGACAGGCTACACATCGTAGTAACATGGGACCCACGGTTTTACATCACTTCCGAATGATGGCATTTTGTAGAAGTTTTCATTCGCATTTTTTATTTTTAAAAACCTCACCGGGATCGCGGATCGAACTCTCGGCCCTTATATCAGTAGCCGTACTGCTTAACCACTGAGCTATAGAGCCCGGCTTAAGTAGAAAACAAACAAACAAGTAGAACTGTTATTTGTATAACAACTGTTATTTGTAAACTGTCGAATCATAGATATTCTATTACTATATTGATATTCATCGGCGTTGATATAGAGTATTAACCAAATTAATTTTAGTATCGTTAAGAGCTTCATTGCGCACTCTTTTTATACAAAAAAATATATTGAACCAGAATTTATTGATGAAGATAAAATATTGAACAATATACGTTTGCTTATGGCTAGTTTCGTTAAGATGCTCATAAACAAACTTGTATCGTTACAATATATTTTCATATTAAAATCCGGCAATCTTTTATGGATATCCTTTATTTGAACTTGGTTTTAAAGCAAAATCATAAGTATACATTTTGAGTCAAATATACAAATCAACTGTATCTAAAACATTATTTATTATAATAACAGATAATTGTATGGATTAATAAATGAAAATATATTCGTCCTTATCGTTTGCAGCGGCAAACTCCTTGATCACAGAATCCTGATTTATATCCCAATATCGTACAGTGTAAGTTACAGCCCGCTTCTCCGATACTGGCAACATTAGAAGCACTAAGCAAATCACAAGTGAGTCGTTTTTGACGGGGACCTTGAACTGCTTCTAAAAAAAAAAATTTAATCAATAGTAATAATTTAAATGTATATTTAAACATTGTTTTTTAAACACCAGCCTAGATTGTATAAAATGCATCATCGAGTAATATAAAGACGTAATAACAAATTCAAACAAAATATGTAAATTTTATTTGTTGTTTTATTATTAATTTTTACACAAATTCAACTTTGCTAACTACTGTGTGCAGTACGAGTATAATCTAGCTGTAGGTATATTATACCTTGATCATCAATAGGTAGAGGATAGGCACATAGTACGCAAAATGATGCTACCAAGGCAAAAACTATAATTGAACGGTTCATGATATTTCTTTCCTGATCGACCAACTATTCACTATGGTTGCACAAATTAAAAACCCTTTTATATATACTCTAAAGCTTATTTAGGAAATTCCACAGTAGTCTCGTATGAGGTTATCAAGCTTGATATCTGTTGACAGTGAAAAGTTACAGCTGATTGAAGAAGTGTTAAACAATCTAGAAGTAGTATTAAATATTAGGAATAACTTGACAGTCCTTACTGCACTAAAATAAATATCAGAGGTAATTCGTTTGTTCTTAGTTAATAGTAGATTATGTTATTAGGAGTAAAAGTGATACTTTATGTGGCGAAGCTGAAGTTTATTTAGCCGAACGTTAGTGAGGCAAATAATTCAGCTAAGCCACATAAAGTCACTTTTACTCCGAATAACATATACTATTTTATCCGCAAACGTATTCAGGTAAATTTCAGGCGAGCAGTGTACCCCTGCGCCAACCTCTGTTGTTCAGATAACGCGCAACTGTAATGATATATGAACATACTGAATCACCCGTGCTAATAGCACACGGCCACAGCAGCTGTCACACCATAACCCACGGCGACAGATGCTCCGATCCGCTGCTTAAAGGTTTATTTAAATTCAAACTTTTTCGTACTTTTTTGAAAATAAAAACCGGCCTACGAACTAATTCTAAAAATTTGCAAAATTTTAAGCCATCATACAATTTAATCGGTCCAGTATCTTCGGAGGAGATAGCGAACAAACATAGAAAGAAAGAAAGAGAGCAACCATTTTGTGTGCTTAGGCAGATAAAGTACGCAAAAGTCGCTATTTTGTCTGCTTAGGCAGATAAAGTGACACTTTTACCTTGTCAATAAAGACAAATAAGTTGTCACTTTTGTGACGTTTGCGGATAAATTTAATTTTTTGTTTAAAATCTGTTTATTATGTTTAAAAAACCTCGCTAATATAAATAGAATTATTACAATGTTGATAAATTGACATCAGTAATGAAAGATTATTATGTCGTGATTTGAATGCATAACATTTATATCGCATATTTAACTGTACTTGAACTAAAAATAGTTAAATGGTTACTGATAACCCTGTGTAAATCCCCAATACCCGTACATGCACTTTAGAAGTAGTATACTACCGTTTTTAATACATATAGTTCCATTTAAGAGTTCTAAAGGTTAACATTTATTGTTAAAAAAACAAGTTTACCCGCCAGAACCTTTAATAAAATTAACTCAAAAATGTTAAATAACAACCCATTGAAATGCTTGGGGCAGTTGTCCTTTTGGGCTCTTCGCTTTTAATCCAATCTTGAGTACATTATTAATAAAGACATTAATAAGATTTTTTCCTTGCACCAAAGGCTACAGTTGGCTCTAATATTAATTTCGTATAAAGTTAAAAAGTACTGCAATGTTTTACTTATTTGTAAGTATTTGAAACAAATATTTTTTTATAGTAGTTGTTCGTTATCAACATTTTTTTCTCTTTAAAAATTGAATGAATTCTGATAATCGAACACTACTTCTGCAAAATCGCATGAAAGTAATTATCAATTATAACAAATTTTATTGAAAATGTTTCTTACAATCAGGGGCTTGTCAAGCCTAGGAACCTAGGATCGCTGCGTATTTTATATATTATCCATAGTTCTCACTGTTTTAAAAATAAGTATTATATGTTGCAAAAAAAAGCTTGTTGTAAGTTGGATGGGTATTGTTATACTAACAAATTGCTGTTAATATTTACTTACTATATAATGTTTCAAATTACGATATGAAATGGGAAAGTTAAGAGACAACCTTTTAAGTATTGTGATATGAAGTTACAGTACGGATTGTTTACAAAGTGTTATCTACTTTCCTAAAATAATTAAATATTGTGACGTTTCATTAAATTTAAATTTTCTACTTTTTCAAATAAGGGTAGGCTGAAATCTAGTTTATTCGTGAAGCTTGTTTTTATGATTATTTTGTGTTACAATCAGTTTTTTTTAAACACTACAAAATGAACGATTCAGAGCCATCAAAAATAGAAATAGTAGAAAATGCAGCAATTTCGACCTTTATACGGTCGAAATCAAAAGACACGAATTAAAATGTCACAAGTCAGAAAATTGGTGTGAGAAAGAATTTACAAGACTTGATACAAAAAGTATTTCTTCCGTATTTCTTTGGAAAGTCTCAACTTCATAAACCATCTACATTATTGACCTGACCCTGAAGTATAACTTAAACATTTGTAACTACAGGCTATTAATAGCATTCTCTAACGACAATCTACTGAGAAAATCCAAACGAGGATGTACAAAAATGTATAGTTACTGCACATGATGGGATATACTGGCCATCGTGTCCAAAAGACGTCGGCGTCGTTACTGGCTGACGCAGGTGCTGATATGCAAACAGTCAAACGTCATGGAGGCTGGTGTCAACGAGCGTCGCTGAAGGTTATAGAGAAAGCGTTAGGGAAATAAAAGAAAATTAGCAAATCAAATAATTGAGGAAGCTGAAGTTGTAAATATTGAAAAATATACATCTAAAATTAGTTGTGTTGCCATAGCATCATCGGCAAGATTATAAATTTCTAATTGTAGAGACTTTATTATTAATATTTATAATCATCTATTTTTCTATTAGTGTTATCGTAAATATATTTTTTTTAATTTTGCTACAAAACTTGTATAGTGATAGAATTTCAATACAACCTTTGTCCTTACTAAACACTTTTTTGTTTTGTAACACTGACCGTGACTTTGAAGTAGGTAATAGATAGTAACGATACAAGTTCAGCGGCAATCAAACGAATTTTGGTAAGTGTTATAAGCAAACGTGTATTGATATTTCTCATAATTACATTGGATACCAGCTGCATTATTGAAACAGGAGTGTGTGATAACGAGTTATCCGATCATGAGACAGTTTTTGCAAAATATCAACTGGTGAGATCGACAAACTAAGTTTCGGAATTTTAAATATTTTAATTTTAATGACTTCTACTGTGACTCTCTTCATCAATTGTTTTATGAGCGGAATATTGATACTAAATTAAACAATTTAAATTATTATATTGCATCCATTTTTGACTTGCATGCCCCGTGGATAACCGTGAACAAACCAGCACCTTGGTTTACTGATAATGTTAAGTTACTAATAACTCTTAAAAATAAGACAAAATAAAAATATAAACAATCTAAGAACCCCCGGCACTGAAAATATTATAAAAGTTTGCCTAATTTTACAATCTTGCAATTCAAAATGAAAAGAAAGAGTACTTCGAGCATAAACTTGGGATTGACGGCACACATTCTATTTGGAAGGAGCTAAATTTAATAAATATAAACATTAAAAAACAAAATTCTATTCCGGAAACACTCAGTAATGTACAAGCAGTAAATGATTTTTTTGTAGACTGTATACCTCACAGCACTCCTGATCAAATGCTTCTAGATTTTTATCGTAATAACGAACTTACATCAGAAAAACTTTCTTTCACTACTATTGAGGTTGAGGACATACAATATGATTAAACTGTGTTGTCCATACATATTACCGTTTATTACTCATATACTGAACCACTGTTTAACAGAAAATGTTTTTCCAAATTTTTGGAAAAATGCAATTGTGATTCCCCAAAATAAATAATGCTGCAGCCTATAAAGATTTACGACCTATCAGTATACTGCCGGCATTTTCAAAGCTTTTAGAAAATTTTATAAATAAAGAGTTACGTCAACATTTAAGTAATTATAATACTCTAAAAATTTCTCAGTCAGGGTTTAGACCATCTCATAGTTGTGTTACTGCTTTGCTAAATATAAGTGATGATATCTTAGCTGCTTCTGATAATGGAAAATTCACAGTATTAACGCTGTTAGATTTTAATCATGAATTGTTAATAGCTGTTTTAAATTACATTGGTCTTGGTCTTAACGCTCTTACCCTAATGAAAGACTACCTTTTTAACAGAAGTCAACAGGTTATGACTCATGATCATATGTCTACAGCACGATTTGTTCAAAGAGGTGTTCCACAAGGATCTACTCTTGGGCTCTTGTTGTATGCCATTTATACTGTCAAGCTGCATCATTACGTTGAAACCTATAAATTGCATATGTAGGCCGACGATACTCTTGATTTATTAGCAAAAGCAACCGAACAAGAACAACATGCCTTAATATTAAATCCTGGGAAATCTTGTGCTGTAATGTTTGGGAGTAGAAATGAATGTGATATTAAGAAAAACATACTTAGCTTGCACATAAATAATACATTAATAAGTGTTATTGCTGAAGCAAGAAATCTAGATCTTATATTGGACAATAGTTTTAGATATAAACAACAAATTTCCAAATACATTCAGAAAGCATATGGCAAACTTAGAATACTTTATCCATACAGGTCATACCTCAGTAAAGCAGTCAAAACTACTCTCTATGAATCTCTTGTTCTCTCCCGGTTTACGTTTTGCTCAGAAATTCCTGTTTAGATTTGGTACCATTAAGCGAATTCAGTCAGTGCAAAATGCTTGCTTGAGATATATCCACGGTATTAAAAAATTTGAACATATTTGAAACAAATTGGCTAAACATGAAAATGATTTCTTCAAAGTTCCTTGCTTATTATTATTATTGTTGAATATTTTATCTTCATCATTCTTTGTTTTGTAAAAAGAGTGCGGTAATATCTATTTACGTATAACCGGGCCGAAAATTAAAGTTTATATCTTAGTTACCACGACCACAAGTACAACTTTACGCCCGGCGGGGGTAAAGTAGTTTACGGGTGGTAAAATAAAAACGTGAGCGGTAAAGTAACTTTGCTGCCCGCAAATTACTTTTTTTTAAAGAGAGTTTTAAGCCAGTTCAGCTTCCATTAGTTTTGTCATGGCTAGGTTCACTTATAACACAAATGCACACTTGATTTAGGCACTATGGTTTTAGACACTATGGTTTTAGAAACTATGGTTTTAGACACTATCGTTTTAGACTCTAGTCACTATTACACATTAGTTTTTTTTTATACACTATTTAGTTATCAATGTTATAAATGTCTTGTGGTAACTTGCGTTTTAAACGTGTGTGTATGTTTTTCGTGCATATTTTATACTGCCGAAACAGTGGATTAATTTCGAGTTTAGAAAGATATCGCTCACAGGTACTTTTGATTACATCGAGCATATATGGGACACCTATTTCACGATGTATCTGGGTATTCCGCACAAACCAGGGAGCCCTTAAAACTGTTCGAAGAACTTTGTTCTGAAAAGTTTGTAGTTTATTCAGTTGAGTTGCACTGGCGTTTCCCCAAATTGATCAACCGTATGTGATAACAGGTCTAATAACTGCTTGATAAATTAGAGTGCCACATGAAACTTTTAATTGAGATTTCTTATTTATTACTGGATACAGTTGCATTAGACGGTTATGAGCCTGATTTAATTTATGATTAATGTGACATCGCCACTTGAGAGTTTTATCCAGATAGACTTCTAAATATTTGACTGCGCTATCTGCCTTGTTCCAATGCAATTTTTGATTGTGTAAGACTATATGTAGGGGGTTATTTATACGTCTAAGTGTGAATATTTTTGCTACTGTTTTTGATGGATTTAGTTGTAAACACCATTTACTGAACCATTCACTGATGATGTCAACACTTCTATGTAGTTCGTTTATTGCTATATGTAAATCACTGTTCTGCGTGGCTAGCACTGTGTCATCAGCATACATTGCGAGGACCGTATTGTCCATTTCAGGGATGTCGTAAACAAATAGATTGAATAATATCGGCCCGAGTACTGAGCCTTGGAGAACTCCAGCTCGAACTTATGCAGCCTCAGATATTTCAGCATTTATTACTGTAGAGAATTTGCGGTTTGTTAGGAATGACTTAATTATGTGTGTCAGATAGGGTGGAGTAGCTATATTTATTAGTTTATGTAAAACACCTTTCGTCCAGACCTTATCGAAAGCTTGTTGCAAGTCCAAAAATACCGCCACAGTGTACTTTTTTTGTTCAAATCCTTGTTCGATAAATTGTGTAATACGACTTAGTTGGTGAACTGTTGAGTAGCCTGCTCGGAAACCAAACTGCACACTTGGTATAATGTTATTTTCATCTAAGTGTTCCAACAAACACGAATGTATTATTTTCTCAAAAACTTTTGAGAGTGTTGGCAGTAAGCTGATAGGTCGATATCCACTAAATTCAGAGGTCTTTTTTTCTGGTTTGTGAAACATCATTACGTGCTCCTATTTCCAGGTATCAGGAAAGTAGCATGTTCTCAAACATGCATTATAAATTGCAGTTACATGAGCTATTGTTTTCATCGGAAGATTCTTTAGCAGAATGTTTGGGATTCGATCGTGCCCTGGAGCATTTTTGTTCGGTAATTTTTGAATTATTGTATAAACTTCACTGGGCTTTGTTGGCTTTATATTGCCTGGCCATGGAGGAAAGTTTTGTTCGACATCATGCTCTATTTTATTAATTGATTCCATTGTTGAAATATCCTTATGTGTTGAACAGACATTACTTAAGTACTCAGTAAAGCCTTCACATTTTTCTTTATCGGAGGCATATGTAGTGTTGTTGGCTCTTAGGGTGGGAATAATAGGTTGCTGTTTTAGAATACGTTTTATAGCTCGCCACATAGTAGGGTCTTGCGGTTTTAAGTTCTGTATATAATTCCTGTAGTTATTTATACGATGTTCATCTAACTCCCTTTTTACTTGGCGTATTAATTTATTTAGGTGTGACTTAATCCTAAGATCTCTTGTTTCTAACCACAACCTTTTTGTTCTGTGTTTTTCCTTAATTAAACATTGAATGTGAGACGGTATTGTAGATGTCATATGAGTAGGATATTGGATAGCTGTAGAAATTTTAACTGCATTATTTATGGTATTAATTAAAGAATCTACAGCGTCGTCGATGTCGGTTTTATTTCCTTCTAGTATAGGACACTTAGTGGTTTGTATCATTGTTTGGCGAAAAGTTTTCCAGCATATTCTGCCATTGATCAACCTAGGAGGTTTTGAGACAACGTGCGGCGGTGAATCAAGTGTGACTATCACCGGTAGGTGATCGGAATCGAGTTCATGTACTACTGTTTGATACAGTGGGTAATTTAAGTTTTTATGTAGAATTATGTCTAGGATGTCAGATTTCCGATTAATTTGGTATGGTGCATAAGTTGGTTCAGATGGCGCAGCGATTTGAATACCTAGCTCGGAAGTTAGTGAAAATAATCGTGTTCCATCAGGGTTATTCACACGGCAGCCCCATACAGTACTTTTGCAATTCAAGTTTTCTAGTAATAGTGTTGTATTTTCGTTATCAAACACTTCTTGTAAGTCTCTGGAAGATATTCTTTTAGAAGGTTGTTTGTATGCTGCAAATATGTTAAAGCTTTGGATGTTACGTAGTTTTAACTGTATAGCAATGATTTCTAAGTTATTTATTGTAGCAATATCAATAGGATGTGCTTTCAGAGTCTTTTTAATAATTATGGCTGCACCTCCATATCCAGAATTATCTGGACGGTCGTATCTAAAAACGATGTAACCAGGAATTTTAAATTTTTGCTCTGACAAAAGATGAGTTTCTGTAACACATAATATATCGATTTTATGTCGTTCTAGAAATGCGCACACTACCGATCGTTGGCGGATAATGCCAATTGCAGCGTTTTAAGGTATTGTGAAAATGCTGATTATTTACTGCCATGTTGAAATAATGTTGGAATTAGCGATAGAATAAAATCTTTGATTTGGCCTAGATACAGGGCCGGCTGTGGGTTTTGCGGGGCCTCGGGAAAATATTATATGCGGGGCCCCTTCTCAAAAAGGAAGAAATGATACATGAACATAATTTTATCAATTTATTTAATGAAATATTTATTTATTCAATATATTCAATAATATACATACATAAACATAATATTATGTATTCCTATTTCGTACAAACTTTTTTTACTGCTAATTCCTCGATAATATCATCAAAATTTATCTGTTTTGTTACCTCCTGCTCTATTGACAACATAGCCACCCCCTCTAACCTATCTTGTTGCATGGTTGATCTTAGATAATTTTTAATTAACTTTAATTTGGAAAACTGCGTTCGGCGGAAGCTACTGAAACAGGCGTTGTTAGCATAATTCTCAATGCTATATATGTATTGGGATATACATCGTCTATATTATCTTTGCAAATTTTTTTCAGGCAATCTAATGGAGTTGTATTCTCTTGAATAATTTGTGACAAGAATTTTAACTCATGAAATAAAGTGTAACCATCAATATCAGCATTTTCGCCATCTTGAAGAAATAGATGAAGATCGTTGCAATATTTTTTTAATTCATCATCGTTTTTATTTTTTAAATTTCCAATGTGTAAAAAACCAAATACATCATTATAACGAGTATACTGTTCAAATCTTTCATCCAGAGCAACAATAGCACAATCTACAATTTTTAAAAAATAGTCCACTTTAAACAACTGTTTTGCATCGTTTCCAATGTCGTCATTGTTTTCATAGATATACATTTTTGGTTTTTTGGAAATACGTTTCGTTTTAAATTCTGGTGATATATTTACACTACTACATATTTCACCACTACTAATTATCGCATCTTCAAACCCAGAATTTCTGTAACTTAAAAAAAAATTTAAAAGTTGTTTTAGGTGATCTAAAACAACAGAAATTTGTATTCCACGTTTTTGAGAAATTTTGCTTGTAATATTGACTTTATTTAGTATTTCATACCAAATCACCAAACTCATTACGAATTCAAATGACATAATGTGTTTAATTATTGACAAAACTTCTACTTTTAAAACACTGACAACGACAGTAGATACTTCTTCCAATGCAGCTATTACACCGGGGAATTGCAAACGAATTGCCTTGATGCTTTCAAAACGGCATTCCCATCGTGTTTCCGATAATGGTTTAGGCGTTAAAAGCGGTGCATGTTTTTTAAAAATAGTCCACCTACTGACTGACCCACTAAACGTTGTAAAGATTTTTTGTATTAACGAAAAGAAATTAATGGCTCGTTCAGACGACTTGCAACAATCTCCAAGAATTAAATTTAAATTATGAGAAGTGCACGGCAAATAAAAAGCACGAGGATTTTCTTCCCTAATTAACGCTTGGACACCCCGATTTTTTCCTTTCATGTTGCTACCGTTATCGTAAGATTGGCCTCGGCAATTTGACAACAATAAATCCTGTTTCGTAAATTCATTCTTAATAGACTCGGTTAAGCCGTTACCAGTTGTATCGTTGACAACTATGAAATTAATAAAATGTTCCACAATTTCAACATTTTCATCTTGTCTATCTACGATACGAATTATAACAGACATTTGTTCCAAGTGACTAATATCAGGGGTACAGTCTAGAATGACGGAATAATACTTAGCTCGTTTAATTTTGTTTATTATAGTTTTCCTTACTTTCGAAGCAAGAGTACAAATAATTTCGTTTTGAAATGTATGGTTGAAGAAAAGCTTACTTTTATTTTTATTGATAAAACTGTTTATATGTTCATTTAAAACTGCATCAAATTTAGAAAGTAATTCTATCAACCCGAGAAAATTTCCGTTTTGGGGATCATAAAGTTTATCCCAATTTCCACGAAAAGCCAGATTTCTATTTGTTAAAAAAAGAATTATTTCTACTATTCTTTTTAAAACATTTTTTAATTTTTCAATTTCGTTGTCTCTTATTTTTATAGAAGTCTGGTCAATTAAATTTTCGTGTTTCATACCATTTTCTAACAAATTCAGTTTCATTATATATTCGTAATGGCGTTGGGATGTTTCGTGTTCCTTTAGTCTATCACCTACATGTTTCCAGTCTTTAAAACCATTTATAAAAGAATTATTCTGAGTCCTATTATGAAATAACTTGCAAACGAAACAATATAATTGATTTGTTATTTCAGAATGAACTAACCATTTTCTTTGAACAATTTCTCCATTAGGCAACAATCTATTAAAATATTTTTTACCTTTATCTGCTGGAGAAGTTTTCGTTTTGTCACTATTCAAGTTACGTTTAACAATTTCTACACGCAATTTTTAATTTATTAAATCGGGCCAATTGGAAATTTCGAAAATATTTAATTTCGTAGAACTCTGTTCCGTAGATGTTGAAGTTGAAGGTTGATCTTCCGTTAATGAATCAACTTCACTTAACTCCTCTTCATCCCTATTTGAGCCCGCTTCATCTGCATCTTGATTATTCTCCGTTTGCTCACGATTTTCACTTTCGTTTTGCACAATGGGTGTGTTTACAGATGTAAGTTGTTGCACTGGTATCAAAAATTTTTCTAGTGCGCCCGACTGCGACTTAATTGACTCTTTTCTTTCGTTTAAGCTCTCTCTTTATATTACCGAGAATATATTTTCTTCCTCTATCTCGATCTCTACCACCACCAGTATTCGACATGATTTTACGGACTAAAATTGGAAAAAAATTTACAAATATTTAAATAATTTTAGATTTTTAAAAAAAGATAAAACATACCTATTTTTTATAGGCTCCTTGCAATTACTCTCAACAATATTAACAAAACGTATAATACTAACTACGAGGTGAACGCACGGTCTTTGTCAACGCCTTTACGTGTGCCGCATTCGGCTGAGGAGAGCGGAATGGTGTATATGCGTAACGGGAACATTGCTCTTAACTTACTCTAAAAATTGAAAGGCCATGAACCAAAGAACAACACAGTAATTTGATATTTAGTTTCCTCCTTATCGGTTTTTGCGGATGCGATCAGTTTACGCTGATAGGTCTCTCGGAAATGTATGTAAACGGTCCACGCAGCACACTCATATTATGGGTGGTAAGTTATTTGTAAACGTCTCGGCCCACACAATGCGTGGGGCCCCTTTAAGAGCGGGGCCTCGGGAAAAATCCCCGAAGTCCCGACCTCTGAGCCGGCCCTGCCTAGATACGGCGTGATTGCTTGAATTATTAGTTGTGTTAGATGCTCCCCTATTGAGGTGGTAGTAGAAGTTGTTAGGTTATTTTTGAGCAGGTGGTTGTATATTCCACTTATTACGAGTCATATCAGCTTGTGGTAGTTTTGGGAAGTTTTAATTAAATTTGCTTGGAGGTACATTGAAGCTGTTCACAGTGTTGTTTTTGGTATCATCATTTCTTTCCGATGCAGCCTTTTTTGAATTTGCTATTTTCTTATAATATTCACAACCCCTGTAGTTGGCTGTGTGTTGTCCACCGCAGTTAACACATTGTGGCTTGTCTGTTCGCTTATTTGGACATTCTTTGGAATAGTGATCGCCTAAACATTTCACGCAGCGCGGGTTCAAATGACAATAATTCTTAGTATGAGAAAATCGCTGGCAACGGGTGCATTGAGGAATATCTCTTGTTTTGCGCCGTGGCTCCACTAACACCATGCAATAGCATAATCTATCTAAATTATATATATCATTAGATTTGTCATTTTTTGTTAGTGTTACGGCACACAATGGTATTGGTTGTTTGGATTTATTATATAAACGAGTAATATTTGTCACGGAGTATCCCTTCTCCGTAAGTTCTCGATTTATATCTGCGACTGAGATAGAAACCGGTATGTTCCTTATTATTATGGAGACAATGTTCGTATCAGGATTTTGGAACGTATGGTATTTTATGTTCTTCTCCTGGTCATAAAATGATGTCAGGCTTCGGTAGTCGTCGATTGTTTCCAGGCTAACTTTTAGTTGCGAACCTCTAGTTAATAGGGTGAATTTACCCAGGCAGTGGTAACTGAAATAGGCCGAGTGGGCCCCTGCTAGTAGTATATTTCAGTAAGTACAGGTGGCAGTAGGTATGCGCGCGGAAAAAGGACAGCCTATTCTTTTGTTACGCACGTGATATTAGTTCAACTATTGCGCATGTTCGTTTTATGGGCCTTTCTCACACGAAGCGTAATTTTGCGGTAATTCCCCGATTCTGCAAATTCAGCACATATTTGGCTTTGTTCGGCTCCATCTTTGAGTTTATTTGTTTGACTGGTTCCTGGACAAAATTCGTCGAAGAAACCGTGTTGTGTGCCGGGCTGCGATAATGGTGAAGTTCCGCGGCATGAAATATTCGAAATATTTGGTGGAGACGCATTTTCCTTTGTTCTGCAAAGATACAATGGGCAAATTTAGCAGGTATGTAATTCATTTTTAATATAATTTTCATAACTGGCGATCTAAAATATTCGAATTTGCAATAGATGTTGTTTTATGATTAACGTTATGTGTATTGTAAATGCGATTTTCTCATTCCGATAATCAAACATATGTTTCAGAATTTCACGAAGATGCAACTTCAGAAAATTGTTTTTGTTACTTCACTCAAGAAAAGCTTGGGACTCCTGAAAAAGTGAGAGGTATGCTTTTAAAAATATACATGTTAATTGCTGCAATAATTAACATATAATGGTATTTGCAGAAATAATAGCAACGTTTAATGCATCTTTGCGATCAACTTCAAGCGCCACCGGTGAAGAGTTGAGTGTATTGCGGCATGATTTGCCAAAGAGATACAAGACAACAGCAAAGCAGAAAGTCCCGTACGTTGACATACACTGTAAGAGAACATATTAGATAAACATATATAACCTCTATGTTGCTAATTTTTAAATTTAGTTGCAGGTGAGGTCACATCGGTGGGATGTGCTGCAAAGTTGACGAGAACAATGTCGACATTACCTGGTGCACCTCTGGAGATCACTGAAGAACCAAGATCAGGTACAATTTTACTTGGCTATTTTTCAAATTTCAATCCTGAATTTGGCAAGAGGAAATAATTGGCATAGAATATGAATACTTGTTGCCAGCAGGTGTTGAATTTGAGGTCAAAGTTTTTTGCTAGGGTCATATTACGACCTATTTAAGCACAGTTCTAGAATTTACTACTTTTTGTTTTAAGAAAAAGCTTAAAATCCACTTTAAAAAGGGTAGATTTCCAAGTTTACTTTTTTGTGGTGTTTTCTCTTTCCCATTTTTACCAAATAACTCTTAGTGTAACTGTATCTATCTCACTTTGAAGCATTACGGATTACGAGGAAAAACAAGACAGACATATTTGGCAATAGTAAACAGGGAAAATATTCAAATTTGTATTTTGTGCCATGAAGGAGCAGTTTTAATTTTCAAAAATTATAATTGAGCATTTCTACAAACTTTGTAGCATTTTGCTGGAATAGCTACACTTACAACAAAATTATAGGTTGTTTTTATGTTTTTAATGGTCGTCAATATTGTTTTAGGTTCACTAGTAGCCAGGAGAAGACTACCAGTAATTGTCAAAACACTACCAGCTAGTCGGACTTCATTAACATCTAATGAGAGTATGCTACGCAAAGAAGTGCTGAAGCTGAAAAAGGCAGCTGCTAAAATGAAGTCCAAGATTATTAATGCCGAAGCAAATGCAGTTACTTCGTAAGAGCAAAACTACCCTTTCTTGTCGCAACAACGTAC
This sequence comes from Agriotes lineatus, assembly GCA_940337035.1. Taxonomy (NCBI): domain Eukaryota; kingdom Metazoa; phylum Arthropoda; class Insecta; order Coleoptera; family Elateridae; genus Agriotes; species Agriotes lineatus. The sequence continues at coordinate 21,611 of CALNHX010008610.1, forward strand.
ACAGAAGCATAGAAGTATAGATATAGTTGTATTTAGATAATATAAATAGAATTAATAGCATATTACATAGCAAAGGTTTTGCAAGGAGTAAAGAAAAACCAAGATCCTCTTAAAGTTTTAGTTATTGTTAAATATTTTAAACGGCTTAAACGTAGAGAGCAGACTTTTGATTAATTTAGTATTTGTATATAATTTTAGTTAGATTTCAATAATTCTTTTAAGCAAAACTAGTTAACAGATTTACCATGTTCTGTTTTGGTAAAATAAATAATTCCATGGCTTTCTTCTTCATGCTGATGTAAAAAAATTAATTTTTATTGAAAAATAGCAAATATTTTGAAAGTTAATTAATCTTATAAATTGGAGACAAGTTATAACAGAATTCGTACACTGAAAAGAAAACCACGTTACTTTTGCATTTTAATAAATGTAAAATTTAACGTATTGACGTTTCTCTACAATTTATTAAGTTAATTCTTCAATCAAAGATCATTCGTGCAAAACTCTTGTCCAGCCAGATTTTATTTTTTTTATTGAAAAACCCTCACGTTAAGCGCTTGTCTTTTTGTCAATTTCTTCTTGTTTAATTTAAGTAACAAATTGTTTATAAAATTATAATCTTTAAAACAAGAGTTGAGCTCTCATGATTCTACGGTTAAAAAATACATATTAATATTATATATAACATTGACGTATTTCTACATTTGATCATTGAATGAAAAATCCTGACACATACGTATTAGGTATTGAGAAAAAGTAACTTCCTGGAGTCTTAGTAGATAGCGAATGATCAATTTAAAAATTCAGTGAGTTACTACATTAAAGTAAAATGCTATAACATTTACTGTACAATCTTGCATTAAAATATTTATTGTGATTCTATCAAAAAAGTTTGTATAAGATTTAAATGAGTTACTTGTAGTACTAACTTCATTTTATTTAAATGCAATGCAAATGTCTAGACATTAAGTATTAAGTGTATGCCAATTGCAACTTTAGATTGTTTAGATATTAATAAAAGTACTAACCAGGGCCAGTTAATTTTATTTATTAAATAAGTAGCCACATTAGATCAACAAGGTTATAAACAAGGGTGTTAACGCCAACCATTCTTGAAAAAACTGGATTGTAAGTATGTTTGCCCTACAGTTTCCCAGAGACGTTCGTTTTCAATATAAAATGCTGATGAAATTGCTATGAAACTTCACTTATAATTTGAATTTAAATTTGTTTGCGCATGTCCTGCCAAATCAGCTTAGTATACTTGCAGTTGCTTAATTTTGTCAATAAAAATGCAAATACATAATTCAAATGAAAATATTCCTATAAGTAGTTTCACTAGTTATTATAAGGAAATACAGTTGCGACCAAGAAAAACTGGACACTTTTTTTGACCTAACTCTCAAAATGCGAAAACTGGCTGACAAAAGACAATTCCAATTAATAAATGTCATCAAAAGTCATTATTCAGATCTAAACAATGACTTCTGATAATTGTTATTTAGAATTGTCAGTTTTCGCATTTTGAAAATTGGGCCAAAAAAAGTGTTCCGGTTTCTTTGGCCGCCACTGTATCACACAAATTTGAATTTAAATTGCCCGCCAATTTCCGCGTAGTGTAGCGACAAAATTACAGTGATCTATAAAGTTTGGTATTTTGTTTTGTCATAAGTCTTGTCAGTAACGCCAGGTGTCGCGCAAGTTCCTGCCCCTACTTCTGTGTAAGGGAGTGAGGTATCTATTTCCTTTCTTGTCTGTGAATTTACCTTTTACGTGAGACTTGATATCTCTTACGATTTCATGGAAGTTCATAGCATCGTGAATAAAAATTGGCGGGATTCTAGTTTTAGCGATTTTTGGGTCAGCTGTTATTTCAACAGCATCTGGTTGTTTGTCAGTGACGTTTAGATTGTTCTCACATTGTGGCGGTAAATAGTATTTGTTTTGTTGTATTAGTTCACTAGTATCCAGCCGGTATTGTTTATTATTTACTTGAATCGGGGGCAACTCTAAGGACCGTTTTGCAGATTGTGTACTGGTTAACTGAGATGATTGGGATAATTCTCCTTCATAAATTACTTGAATATAGGGTTCAATGTAATCGCTTGTCATAATCGTACCTGTGTCGTTTTTAGCTAGCCTTAATTCGTCCGACATGGTTTTTAATTTGTGTTTATTCTGAAATAATTCAGCAGACAGTTCACGAAGATACGAAATGTTTTTCGGTTTTAAAATCACTTATCGTCTAAGCGTTGCGGCCGAGGCAGATAGCCACGGCCGCCAAAAGAGCGTATTGATAGGTCTTTAGCAATGTTCACTCTGTAGTGACGTCACTGATAATGTCAGTATAAAACAATTGTTTATAAAGTTAACAAATAGTATTAAATTTGCGAGTAAAACTGCACTATGCACTCACCTCAGAGGTCGATGCACAACTCCCGCAAATACTATACCGCCCTGCACCTTAACTGTGGTAGCATTTTTTGGCATTAAAAAAACTAAATTTATTCTAAGTGTTTGTTCCATGCAGTTGTGCGTAATAGTATATTACATACCGAAGTGGGAAGTGTTTCATTACTGTCGAGAGATTAGGTAGTTTACCGAGACGCGTAGCGTCGAGGTTAACTTTATCTCGAGACAGATGAAACTTTCCACCGTGGTATGTATACTATTTTATTTGCAATCATCTAATTTTAAAAATAACTACAATTGAATTCTGAATAATAGATATCTTGATGTAGCTAATATTTTTGTTACAATGAAAACAACCCACTCAATGTTTTGTTACCATGGAAACGCCCCACTCTTCAGGTATGTAATATTTTTCGGGGTATGTAATAATTTCCTGGCTAGTTTCAAGTAATCATCTAGTTCCCAGCTGTTGTCATGTCATGAAATTGACACATTACAATGTGATTGTGAATAAAACGTTTTACGTACCTCAGGCCGGAAGTAGATTACGCCCTTAGCCAAATAAAGGCCCTCCGCCGGGCATCAAATTTTTGCTGCGGGCGTAATCTTACCCTTCCGGCCTTCTATACGTAAATAACTATTATAATAGCACTGAGTAAATGTTTTCTAACAACACAGATGAAGATAGTAGTCATTTAAGATACAAGTGTCGTAAAGTTTCATATTACGATAGCCATACAAAATTTGTTAAACGAGGCCGAAGACCGACTTTGGTAACCCATCAAGTATCGTAATGTCAAGTTACTGTACGAATTTTGTACAAAGTTTTATCTGCTTTCATAAAACAATTAAACATTTGGTGTTTGTTTACTTTTCTGTTGCATTACACCACTTATATCATAATAGAATTTTATTACAACATTTGTACCGTAATAAGGTTCCTTACTAACTGTTTTTGTTGTATAATGTTGATGGTTACAATTATGTATGTCTGACTTCTTTTAGATCGTAACTTATCAATTAGCGTAGAGTTAGGAGTAATGCTGCATTCAAATATTAGTTTTGATAGTCAACATTTGTCGGGAAACAAATAAAACGTTAAATTTATTATCATAAATACCAAAAAATTTACAAAATGTAACAGCATTATTATATTATACAGGGTCCGATAAAGACAGGAGGGTAGAAGACATTTCTAAAATTATGAGAATTGCATAAAATTTACTTATGTAAAAGTTGTAGGTAGAAAAAGCGGTGCAATTTGGGAGATGAAATGAAATATCAGAAAATACAGCTATATACACAGTTCCATGAAAAAATGAAAATAATTAAATTAGGACATTTTTAATATCCAGGAACCAGAAGGAGATATTTTGGAACATTTAACGTAATTAGGTATAAGATTTTTGTGTATTTTTTTGTTTTTTACTTGCCTCGTCTAAAAGAGATTTTTTCAAATCTTCATGTTTCAGGGTCTCTAGATGACAAAAATTCTGTCTATCTGTTCCTTTGTTGGCGATATACCTCAAAAACCATTTGTTGGAGGAAAACAATATTTTGCATGCAGATTATATGTTTACCTGGATGAAACCAAGACAATTTCAAAGAAATATGCAGTATGTCCAAGATAAGGAGGGCCAGTATGGGGATCTGTTAATACAAATTTGGTTAAATAGGAAAAAGTTGCGTAATTACGGGACGCCTAGAAAACCTTGATATGATTTTTCGTTTTTGAGTTATCTTAAAAACGAATTTTTGTAATTTTATTCTTATTTTTCTGGCGTTAATATTAAAGTTAGAGCGAAACTGACAAAACTTATTTATAATAACTTTTCATGCACTTAAAGATTGCGTTATCAATTTTATTATTCCATGCTTTGTCGTCGAGCAGCAATCATCAACTTCATTTTTTAATCATAAAACAGAAAATCAGGCCTGTATTGGTCCTGATTTTCTGTCCTGTATCCTAAAGCATTTCATACGTTGTTTCAGCTCAGGATTTATCCTTGACTTAAATGAGACCGAACAGATACAGGGTAAACATCACAAGTGGGCAGAATAGTATGGTGTCTTTATAACCAGCAGAAACTCGTACAATTCGTGCACGGTCGTGGCGCAGTTGTTCAACGGCCTCAACCGGTGGACTCTAACAACAGACTAGAAATTGGGTCCGAAATATTAATCTCATTCGCCTGGGACCGCGTGGTTCGGATCCTAGGGGATTACATTTTTTTAATTTTCAAATCGATGTAACCCACGCAAAGGAAGTTCCGCGTAAACGCCTTTACATATTGTGGAAATCTGATTTCAGTTCATACTAGAATTAATGTTTTTACCGATCAAACGAAAAATAATGCTTTTCGACGTGCTCTCAGGTCGTAAAATACATGACTTCGGTATATTATCGTCGCTGCTAGGTAACAAGACATAGCAGTATGCAAATATACTCGTTACTAAGGCGACAACAAATACCAGTACAGAAATAGTTATTTGTGTACCAAGTCCGAATACAGACTGTTTTTTGCGGGCGGTAAAATAGTCAAGGCGAAACCGAGATCGTCAGCTTGCCAAGTGCAACGAACAGCTCTATCTGACGAGATCACCACGAGTTTTTCGACAGTCAACGGAATAATCTTTAATCTTTAATGTAAAAATTTGTTTTATTAAATACCTTTTAGTATTTTGACAGACTAGTACGACAAAACGTACAATGTCGCACTATTGCGACAAAATGTGCCATATCGCAACTGAAACGAGAATAATAAAGTTGACATTGTTTAAAGATTGTGAAAAATAGTAATGTATACTTCCTTTTACTATGAGTGAAGTATTGGATTCACCGCAAAATTCGAAATTGAGTTTTCAACAGATCTTCACGTTTAGAGTCGCCTGAACCCAAAAAACATGTTTTTGTTTATACGTCTGTCTGTGTGTGCGTCTATGTTATGACGTTGAAACTTCATATATAAGTTTGACGTACTATCTAGATGCGGCAACAAGCTTTTGAAGCAAATCGCATAACCGGCAGTATGGTGTTTACTCTTGTGATTTTTTAGTTTTTTTCGATTTTTTCAAAAACGGCTCTAACGATTTTTTTTAAACTTTACATTTTTAATGTGTATTGATGTGAGATAGGCGATTTTCCGGTTGAATACCTCTAAAATAGGTTTTTTTGTTTTTTTTCCTATTTTACTCCTATTTTAAAAAGAACACCCGGTATATTATTACATTTTTGAATTGAGCTTAAAACTTTAGAAAAAAATTGTTGCTTGAACTAATGCTCTATTTGATACGGTTTTTGTAGAATTGGTAATTTTTGAAAATGTTTGACAAATGCTTAAAATAAAACACCGCTGGAGCCTGTGGTTTAAAAATATCACAAATTCGTTAAAACCCCCCACCACAAATATTTAACAACTGCTAAATACGTAGTTCGACAGCCACGCTGTCATCATCGGTAGCTACAAAAAACTTACACAGCGAAAAGGCAACGATGTACTCGTGATCAAATCACAAATGGAAGTGGGCGGTGTCCGCGCATTTTACATCTATTTATACTGTCTGACCAGGAGGCGTGGCCGAGGGCCAATGAACTTGGCCGACGGTCAATGTACCTTCAACAAATCATATAAGACGGAGGAGGCTATTGTCCGGCATTTTTGTTCAAAAGTTTAGTCTTAAAAATGGCCAAGCTTTCAATAGTAATTAACGTATTAAGAGGGGTAAGCCAGTCTTAACATTAGAGCATATTTTTACCACTCGAGCGAGCGCAGCGAAGCGAGACTAGTAATTTATGTGAGAAATGTTAAGACAGTTACCCCTCGAAATGCGTTCATTTGTTTATTGTTCATTGAAATGTTAAACAGTGTTTAACATGATCGCGTCCTCGAATGTTAAGATACATTTAACATGCATCCACTCATTTAACATGCATGCACTATAGCAACATCAGACATATTCATGATAGTCCGATTTCGATTTAGCAGTTTTTAGTAATTATTATTGATCGAAAATTATTGCCTCAATGAACAATAAACCAATGAACGCATTTCGACGGGAACTGTCTTAACATTTCTCACATACATTACCACTCTTGCTTCGCTGCGCTCGCTCGAGTGGTAAAAATATGCTCGAATGTTAAGACTGCGTTACCCCTCTAAATAAGTTAATTACTATTATTGTTCATTGAGGCAATAATTTATTTTGAATCAATAGTAACTAAAAACTGCTAAATCGAAATCGGACTACCATGAATATGTGTGATGTTGCTATAGTGCATGCATGTTAAATTAGTGGATGCATGTTAAATGTATCTCAACATTCGAGGACGCGAGTGCATACATGTTAAATGAGTGGATGCATGTTAAATGTATCTTAACATTCGAGGACGCGATCGTGTTAAACACTGTTTAACATTTCAATGAACAATAAAAGAATTTAGTTGCTTTGTTGAAGTTAACGCCTTTACAATTTTTAGGTCATCCCCTTTTATACTATGACCCGTTTCGAAAATATGTTGGCCAATACTCGATTTTTCGTATTTAAAATGAGCTAAATGCTTTTTAAACCTCCTAGAACCAAAATTACGACGTGTTTAAAATTAAAAATCAAATTTTTGTCTAATTATAAGATCACTGTAAAAGGAAGTTGTGTGCGTGTATCACACCAGATTTTTATATTAGGATTACAAGTGGCACTTTTCCTAACAAGCAGAGCGAATGCAAGAATTACCGGAAATACTATATTTTACGTCAAGAGATGAAAGTACCGTTCTTTCGTGAGGTGAAAATTAGTTCACAGGCCACATTAGCTGCGAGTGGTGCAATTTCATAAATGATTTTTTCTACAAATATAAAAAATTACAAATTTACATTCCATAATGTAAAAATTACAAATTCACTTAGAATCCGCATACTTAATTTTGCTGTAAGAACAAAGTTTCGACAATTTTTGCAGAAAAACAATCCACTCTTTATTCATTTCCATAGCAACTCCCATTTTTATCTCTAGCCATGAAAGTACAACTTTCATGTAGAGTAAACTGCTGCGAAAATAAGTAACTTCGTATATACGTATTAGTAAAAAATAGTACATTTTACGACAAGGAATGAACTACAGTTTTTTTCTTGAGATGAAAAAATGGCAGATTGGGAAATTTTACGAATGAAAATACCAAATGCTATTTTTTCTGATAATATAAACAAATTTAAAATTTAATTTATATGTACATATAATACCAAAATTACAAATTAATTTAGAATCGCAGAGTTCTTGGCATGCTTTCTTTTTAAACTTAATTTTAATGTAAAAGCCAAATGAGAATTTTTTGGGCAAACAATTGGTTGTTTATTCATTTCCATAACATGTGCATTTTCATCTCTAGTGGCGAAAACTGAACTTTCACATAGGGTAAACTGTTGTAAAATAGATACTCTCATATATGTGAATAGAAAAAGACCTTTTTGAAAGCTTGTTAAAACGGAGTTTCAAAAGTAGGAAAATATATAGAGTGTTCCATAAAGAAAAACTCGAAATGATAGAATTTGAAGATTTTGAACACCCTATATAGCATACTCAGAGCCACTATTTTACACTCCAAACGTAATTCACAAAAAGCATCACTTTTTGGTAACGTTTACTATTATTAAAATGTTTTCTACCACGCTGTAGTAGTCGTTAACCCCTAACAAGAAAACTGTTTCACAGTTCCGACGGGCAAGGCTAGCCACCTACCTGGCTTACGAGCAAAGAGGGCTCAGAGCACTAATTTGTCGTTAAAAACAGGCATCTGGTCTGCATACATGAGGAAAGAGAAATTATTTTCTGTTAATAACTTGTTTGAATATTAAAATGAATATATGCTTATGTAACTGATCAGCATGTTAATACAGAAATTTTTTAAACTGCTAAAATAATATACTCTGAAATAATCCCTGACCTATGTAAAATCGCTAATGTTAAATATTAATCATCAATCAAAACAATCTAAAATGTGTTTCTTAATGGATATTTTTAATAAAATCATGCTTACAAATTATAATCAAATAATTTTACAAGGAAATGAAATAGAGAAATGATTCGTTCAAAATTAAACTTTTAAAAGCATTTTATGCCGCAGGCAAGCGTAAATCCATTATTTTGTATTATTTTATTTTCTCCGCTAACCAAAGAAGAAACCAATTAGTTACTGTAACTTACAAAACCTAATATTAATAGTCCAGGTCGAATTCGGCGTACAAGGTGATTCCCGTATGCCCAATAATAAATACCTGGAGAAATTGTTTCTTGGGGAAATACCGCGCTGGACATTTTCTCTGATTATGATTCATCTGATGTACTTATAAAACAGCAGATGAAGTTGAAATTCAGTTGTGTTTCATCCACCGTCGCTTTGAGTTTGAGTCTACTTAGTTTTCAAACAATTATTTAATAAAAATGAAAGTAACCTTGATACTTGTGATTGTGGCAGTGGTGTTCGCAACCTATGCTAACTGCAGTCCAGTTGAGAACGATAGCAACGGTAAGCTTTGCTTTATTTGTTATAATTTTGTTTAAAATTATATAATTCCATCACATCAAAACTTAAAAAATAACTTTTAAAGGTGGCAAAGGAAACATATTTTGTTGATTAAGTCCATGTTGCAATTTAGAACAGTTGTTAAATTGCATAAATTAGGATTCCGTTACAGATTGTTTGAAAATGTAGAGTAGATTAGAATAACCTGAGAACCATAAATAACATTTGAGATGTTGCCTTATAAATTTAATTTTTTTATATTAATAATACATTTTTATGTAAAAACCTTGTATATCTAATTCTTCAAGACGTTAGCTGATTGCTTCCAGTAAATTCAGAACTTGAAATTGTAAAAGCGGCAAATGTTATTACATGTTTATACAATATGAATGTTTTACATTACAGGTGAATTGGTACGAGCTGATCGTCATAGAAGGCTGACATGTGACTTGCTGAGCTTCCAGTTGCCTAAATTTGCCGTTAACCACAGTGCTTGCGCTGCTCATTGTCTGGCTATGGGGAAGGGATACAAAGGAGGAACCTGCAAAAATGGAGTGTGTCATTGTAGAAAATAGTATGCTTTAAAACCATTTTATAGTTCCTCAAGATTTCTTTATAACCTGCACAGTATTTAGAAGATCATTATATGTTAATTGTAATAGGTTGTGCCATAACAAATGTCTTATTTTAAAAACAATGTTTTAATAGACGTGTTTTCTTGGACTAATTTAAATAACAAATGCCTCTCAGTAAATACAGTGGAGTAGCACACGTACATTCAAAAATGTATGTGTATTATCCCTTCAGTCCCTTCAGCGCGACTATAGTTTTATAATGTTAGATATATAGGTACCAAAAAATATTTTGTTATTCGAAGCATTCTGCCTCAATATACCCGTATCAGAACATTATACACATTTACATACAGAGGATATTAAAAAGTTACGTTCTGTAACACTATTAAAGGCGATTTAAGTTTGTTGAAGTTCAAAGAGCTGAGATTACCAATTTTCTAATGTCGTTGTATACAGGGTGACTTTTATAGCTATGCAGATATATTAACGGATAACAAAGGACAATAAAACAATGTGATTAATCCAACACTGTCTTAACTAAAACTGTTAGTTTTCGAAAAAATGCAGGTTAAAGTTGTTCTAAAAAGGTTTGAAAGCCATAGATAAATTTGAATAAATGTAATAATTGAAAACCAAAGAATGATTTCGGAGTCTTTCACAGCCCTTGTCATTATGTGACGAACAACAAAAGAGCGCTTTTGCTTTGCTCCTGATGACGCCTCTTATGAAAGTGGGGGAAACGTTAAGTTCTTCTACCTCAATAATAACACTGTTCAATCCCGGAAGTCGTTCGTTACATAAAAACCAAAGAAGTCTGTTTATATTAATGTATGTATTAATGTCATCATTTGAAAAATGCCATAAAATGAATTTTACCATTGTCGAAACTTCTGATTTTTAACAAAATGTAGTTTTTTAACTTCAGTATGGCCTTGGTCTCCATTTAATATCCTTTGATTCAACTGGTCACGTTTCATAATTCAATAGCTGCGTGCTCAATTTGAAAATTTTAGTCGCTCTCAAATAGTTAACTTCACTCTGTTCTTCAAAAACATTAAACATTTGTAAAAGGTAATTTTGCGGAAGCTGTATGCTGTTAATGGGTACTATCACTGATATCTGCATAACTATTCGCTAAGTCACCATGTATACAGTAAAACATATCTAAAATGTTTTATGTGTTTTTTACTCTTTCAAGCATCCGCCAATTTAGATAAATCATATATACAGGGTATTATAAAGTCCACGTTATAGATTTAACCACACAAAGATGGTATGAAACTGAACAACTTTTTCTTATATCATAGACTAGTATCGAAAACGCCCACAAAACTGAGTTAAAATTTAAAGCAAATTTACTTTAAAAATGTCTAATATTTTAATTTAATGGCATGCAACAAAACACATTTCTTTAAAATGCAAACCAACATAACTGCATAGATACTGATACAACTTTTAGTTAACATCTAGTCACTAACGTATCTTATTGCTTGAGATAAATAAGTTATTGACCACACGTTTCTGTGCAGCAAGAGCTCTTCCGTTTTATTAGAGGAGTTGTGTTGTTCACCTTTAACATACATTTGCTTACTAAACGGCTCATCGAATGTACAAAGATGTACAATTAAAATAAAAATTATAAATAAAAAGCTGTTCAGTTTGGTGAGCTCTATTGCTGATTAAGATTATTACGTAGACTTCCACAACACCCTATATATTGCTCCCGTAAATGTTAATGTAAAAATTGTGTAATTTTCGGCCTTGCGTATAGAATTTGTTCAGGTTGTTTTCCACATCAAATACCATGAATCAATAGCACTTAAATAGCATTTAAAAATTTCCATATATGGTTTCAATTACACACAGTTCGACAGTTTATAACATTTCCTCTTCGAATTTTGAGTCACTTTTGAGAAAAATTATGCATCTGGCAATAATATTTCTTAAACATTTCGACAACACTTTTTCAGGCAAGTCGTTTCCGGTAGACATACATTGGTGTATACATACATCTAAACACCATACTATTGAAAATGTCTTTCTTTCCTTTTATATAAGAATATTTATCGTATACTAAGAACACTTAGATTCCCAATAGAATAAATTTAAAAGTATTTAATTTTTCCTTTCTATTTCTATTATAGTGTTATTATCTATGATTTTATCTCCTATAACATTCAAACTTGAACTGGACAGGGACGGTTCTTACTTTCTTTTCTCTGTAGTGTTCAATTCATCATTTGTCTTATTATTTCAATAATAATTCTAATAAAATTATTTTTAAAATTAAACCTAAAAGACGTAGCTGTTCTCCAGGGCACCGTTCCCAATGCCAAAGCTAAAACAAAACTCACATCATCTGCCATCACCCGTAACCTAGATATAGAAAAAATACTAATGGAGGCTTAAAATTCTCTTAGTAGAAGCAAACAGCTTCTATCCTCTAAGTCAACTGGAATTCAGTGCCACCTTTCTTACCAAATCTCTGAATTATAAGGCATTTCTAAAAGATATGCATTTATGCATACATCAATCACAAGTCAGTTTACAACTATGTTCTAAATAATACCCTTAGAATAAACGTAACTAACAAAAGACTACAGAAAACTGTCAAAATACTTTGTGGACCATTACAATTTCCGAACAACTAAGCTAGCTATCTAGCTGGGATTTACAGTAACGATAAACTGCCAATACCAGTGTGCGCGGTAAACCTCATAACCAATGAACCAGCGTTCGAAATAGATAAAATATAAAATATGCATAAAATAATTGTCCACAATGTGTTAACAGACAAAGGCCATCCGGAAAACGTCAGAGGTTGCAAATAGTATGTTTACAAAATCAAACACACAATAATCGCAATAAAGCATTACCGCAAACGTGTAACACACCAAGTTCCAATAATAAACCGCTACAGACTCACGAAGATACTATGCACCTATTACTAGACAAAATGCTCCTTCGCATCAAGAACAATCTTCTCACACCGAACGACAATTTCCCTCTCTTAATCGATATTATGAATCACACTTTTGCAGCTGGATGGGTATCAATTCTGATCAAAAATCAGTTAAATGTTAACGTGTAGCACCCTCAAACGGCAGGTGACCATGTCCTAGCTAGCTCAAACCCTCCACAGTGAATGGCGTGGATAAGGACTAAGCGGCGCGGCATTTCTTGAAGTTAGGAAAATTCATAGAGCAATTTGGAAAAAAAGCAGACGCCAGTCGTTAATTACGACAAAAACTACAAATATAGGTTACAGTCAAATCCAAAACCCACCTACCTTTTTGGGCTTCTTGCTTAACAGTTCTAAACTCAAAAAAGACGAGCAGGTATAGTGGGGTTGAATTAACAGGTATACCACTAGTAGCAATAACAAGAAGTTATAATAATAGTTAAAAATATATTACAAGGCAATATTAATAATGTCAAACAATTTATGCCTGGTGTGCTAAACGCACATGTACAATTAGGCCGGTAGCCAAAGCAAATAATACACAAATGTTATGATGTGTCACCCTAAAAAGTATATAACAACTGGTTCGCAATGCAAGCACCCAGCAAGAAGCATTGATTAAACAAAAAAACTATGTTGAATATGATAAGCTTTCAGCTAAATTTAGAAAAAAATCACAATTAAATAATAAACCAGGAATATTGGTATAATCTACTTATTGAAAGCAGTTATCCTTGCTTAAATAAAAGCTAATCTTTTATCTTAAGCCGTGCAATAAATCCTAAAGGCCTTTGTGTTTCAATGTCGCACTATAACGTAGGAAAACAGGCCAATTACAATTACAACAGATCCGCGGATGTAAGCTAGAAAGAGGCACGTGTTAGTACTCACAGAGTGTGTAATCAACTGGTATAAAGCCAGCGCAGCGCTGTGTGAAGATGCTATTCCCGACAGGTTTAGGATTCTTGTCACTGGCCAGTTGTACTGAAACGATGCAACTCCCGGAAATGCAGTTGTTAGGCCATTTTTATATTTTACGAGTTTGCCTGTATTTAAGTTCCGTTTCAGTCATATTTTACAGCATAACCCTTCAGTTAATTGTATCTAAAATTCTAAAGTTGACACGCACGCAACTTCGCTCCGTGCTATGCTCTAGCCGTTTCCGTTGCAGCTGCAGGTTGCTTCATCCCGTTTATACCAATTTTCAAAACACAGCTCGTGGCAGCGAGCGAGATATCTATCTTGAATAATTTAAGCTCCAGTCGCTCCCCCTCGCTCACGACTTGCTTCGCTGTTGTCACGCGAGGATACTGTGTTCTGATTGGCTACATCTGCACGTCGCAAGGCGAGCACGTTTGTCTGGAATTTAGCTTGACTTCGTTTTAGGAATTATTCAGTCTCGGCCCACCAGCTAGTACAGTTGATGTAGTGTGATTTTTGGAGCGCCTTTGCGCCTCGCGCATTTAACGTTTGTGCTACTAAATTAAATATATTTGCTGTTAGCGTTTAATCAAAGCAACAGCCAACAGCCGTTAGGCCAATTATAAGCGTCGCTATTAACGTTTAATCAAGGCATTGCGTGCCCATTTCTGAATTGAACCTTTGTGTTACTAAATCAAACATACTTGCGCTACTCAAAACATTGTGCGCTCATTCCTAAATTTACCTGTACATGTTTAAGTGTTATTGTTAGATAAGGTGTCCCCAGCTGGGCTTTATTTCTTTTTAGGGTAAGCCCTTGTACCACTGTGAGTGTATTGTGAACGCTGATCACGTCCGCACTACTGTAACTTTCAGCCATAGATTGGCCTAATAGATGTGTTTGCTGCATTTAACTTATGATTATTATCCCTTGTATTTGTGCTTACTCACTGTGTCAAGTTTTATGTAAGGTAAAGCCTGAGTGTTTAAGCGTTGCAGGTAAGTCGGTTGCGCTCGTCGCTGCAGAGCTGAAGTTCATGAGGCTACTGCTATATTCGACTCCCGTTAAGCTTCAGGTTGCGCCAAAGTGATAAGTTAGAAGGTAAACCCATTTAATTTTCCCGGTTTTACTCTGGGTCTATCCCTGTATTTTCGTTTACGTCGATGAAACCGGGTGGCGCCCTATTTAATTTCATTGTTGTTTAGCGCCCCTCTCGCCGTTGCCCGTAGGTAATCTTGTAAAGAACCATCCCTCGCTCCACTGATGTTTAGCTGGCATTTCTTGTTGCGGGTTGGGCAGCGGCCTAGGTAAGTCTTTGTCCTAATTATGTAATGTATCGTCCGCGCCGGCCGTTTAGTTTTTGTATGTGCCGGCGCAGTACCGTAAAACCCGTTTTAGACCGTAACACAGTCTATCCAAGGCCGAGAGTGTTGGTTTATGTACGGTGAAGGAAATTTATATTCAACCCTCAGAGGGGACGAGCATCAGCATAGTTACCTGCGGCAGATGTTGGGTACGTCAGAAATGAAAAGATGTGAAAAACATTCGAGAGCGTGGAAAGCGTTCGAGAGTTCGGAGAGCGTCGTATAAGTACCTGGTGGGCAAACCTCGCGTTAGATAACGGCCCATAGAATACGTGCAGTTGGAATATTATTGCTTGCTCTTAAGCCCGGAGGGCATAGACGACGTTTCCATTGGTTGTTTTTATAAATCTGGAGTGCTGTAACCTGGATGTTCTTAGAATCAAAGTGGACATCAGGGCCCATAAGGCCACCGACTGAACTTAGCACACACCTCGTGCCTCGAGATGCCAGGCGAGCATTAACGAGTTTTAAGTATTATAATAAGCACCCATACCTAATAAAAAGTCTACTAGATTTGCTAATCACCTTCACGTCAACTTTACTCCTAAAGTTGGAACACACCATCGTTGTCGATTCATCTATTGACGAGCACGTTAACTGCCACCTAGTTTGTGGGTGCTTAGGTACACACAGTTTTTACGTGTTATAATATTAAACCTACTATTCCGAACGAAAGCCCTTAAATCATCAAAAACCTTCCAACGAATAATTAAATCGCCTGGTTCTAAGCAAATGTCCAATTTAATACTTAACTGCTTACTCTAAAAATATTTGGTTTATATTGCAAGTGAACATGAGTGTTTGAGGCTCGAAAATTTTCAGCTAAATTGCAAATATTCACACGAGCTAATGTTTCATCCGTGTGGAGTTGTCTGTCTCCCATTGGATGCGTCCCCGGGCGACGGATAGGGAAATTCACTAACCGGTCTGAATTCGTAGACCGGCGGGTAGATTGGAAATTAAATACCACTCGCGAACCAAAACAGACTAGGCTTTCAACAAGGCTAGTAGCCTACTGAAAGCGAATCTTTAAATTGCCGAAAAAACCGAAAAGAAGCCTTGGAATGAGACGGATGCAAAGATGACGAACAGGGTAAGAAAATGTAGACAGGATGGGACTGGACCGAATAGCAAAAATATGTAAGAACAACAAACCCTATAGTAGAAGACCAGTTGGAAGACCGCCAAAAATGTAGAAACCACAACCACAACAGAAACGAATTAAGAGGCAGACAAAAAGGCACAATCCCAGTCACGCGAAGAAGAAGAAAAAGCAGAATGTTTCAAAAGCAAGAAAAATGTAAAAGCAATGTTGCAAATTGCAGAGCAATTGGTCTTTTTTCAACATTACTAGAAAATGTAATATAAGCAAGATTAAATGAAAAAAAAAATTACTGACCAGAATATCACACTAGAATTTCAGTTTGGTTTCGGAAGTGATTGCTTTACCAACTTCAAAGACTTTACCCAGACAAGCTTTGAGCAGAAGAAAAGATCCAAATACCAAATCATCCACATCAAAATTTCCCGAATACCTTAAAGCTGTCGCCTTTTCTTTCCTTGATCATCATCATCATCATCATCATCATCACTGTCAACTCATGACTCATCGTTGGATGTACGTCTCTCTTAGGCATTTCCACTCTTCTCGGTCTTGTGCGTGCTTAATCCAGTTGCTTACCGACCAGTCTTTTAATGTCGTCTGTCCACCTCGTATGAGGACAACCCCTACTTCTCTTATACTCCAAGGTCTCTACTCAATAAATTTACGTGTTCAACGGTTATCTTCCATCCCGGCTGTATGGGTTGCCTAACTTCATTGCAATTTACATAGGCGCTCTACGGCATCTGTTACTTTTAATCTTCTTTGAACTTCTTTGTTGTTTATGTAGTCGTGAATATTTATTCCTGTCATCCGTCTTTCCGTAGCTTCTTGCACTATCTGCAATTAGTTATTGATCTCTTTATTGATTGCCCGTGTTTATGTACCATATGTTAATATTTTTAACACATACTGATCAAATGTTCTCGCTTTGAGGGTTTGGGAGATATGAGTAAAAGACATCTCTGAACCTTCTAAAGGTTGCCCATGCCAACGATGCCCTTCTTGATAGCTCTGCTTTTAAGTTGTTTTTCGATGCTTCAATTCTTTTCCCTAGATATATGTACGAACAAATAGAGTTCTATTACTGTATTGTCGATTTTTATTTTGGCTTCTTGTTGTCTATTACATTGGTGTATTTAATTTTTCAGTATTAATTTCATCGTACGCTTCGATAAAAGTTCGCTGCTCTGTTTTTGTAATCAAACAACTTCAGGCTGGTGTCCCATAAGCCAAGATGCTTGATCTGCCACCATTGCATGAAAATATAGCAATGTTTGCTGACGACACAACTCTTCTGGTACAAAATGAAGATCAAACTCAAGCAGCAGAACATCTTCAGTCAACAGCAAACACAATCTGTAAGTGGTTTTCGAAATGAAATTTTAAATTCTTCTTCGTCCTTTCCTCCATTTTAGGAAATTTTGCCTGTTCTTCTTCGATAACATTCACAACCTGTCTCTCCATCTTTTGTTGAATATTTCTCCTCCCTTGGGGTTGACTGTCTCGTATTAATTTTTACTAATCTGTCGTAATCTACTCTTGACACGTGGCTATCCCATTCTTGTCGCCTGGTGTTAACCCATTCCGTTATTGGCTGTATGTTGCATGGTTTTCGTTTGTTGTTTTTTCGTCCTCTGTCTAGCATTATCTTTCCCATTATTCTTCTTAGTATCGCCCTTTCTGTCACTTGCATACATATTTTACTTTGTTCAATTCGATATCTTCCCGTGCGTGGGTTTGATTTTCTTTATTATCACTTCCATAGGAATCTTAAATTGGGCCAACATAAATGTGAAGCAAATATATTCAGCTCAAGAAAAATAAACAACAATGAACTCCAACTATCATTCGGAAGCAGCTAAATTAAGGATGTCAGATAAATCAGCTAATCCCTATTA
This sequence comes from Agriotes lineatus, assembly GCA_940337035.1. Classification (NCBI taxonomy): domain Eukaryota; kingdom Metazoa; phylum Arthropoda; class Insecta; order Coleoptera; family Elateridae; genus Agriotes; species Agriotes lineatus. The sequence goes on from CALNHX010008610.1 coordinate 39,366, forward strand.
GAAATAGGTAATCAATCTTGAAACGAATTACACGATATGTTCGTATTTTAATTATTAATTTGCTCCTATACGATGTAGCATGCATGTATGGTCTGGGGTGAGTCTACCAAAAATAATCTGAATAAAATCCAGGTTTTAGAAGAAAAGTAGATACCCCCAGGTTTATAACTAATAATAATCAACTTCTTAGTGAACTTGAAATAAACACAATTTAACAATACCTATCTCAAGAAAGTTACAATTAAAATGCACGCAAATTTTTACAACTACTCAGGTCCCATTGCCTTAATAATTTCCAATTCAAGTATTTCGGCAATAATAACAACAGTGTGAAGCCAGTACGTAGACTGGTAATGCTTTAGTGTCATTATTTTTTATTGAAATTTTTCTATAAAAAGATACAAACTAGAGATTAAAGTTAATTAAAATAAAAACTTAAATTACAATATATTGGTATATGGTAAAATTATATCAGACTAAAGCATGCGCAATTATTAATACGCTGATAGACAATCACATACTACTTCTCTGGGTTAATTTAAACTTTAACGGTTCTTCAGGTACATAAGTAGGCGTTATTTTGTAAGTAAGTGGCCCATAGTTGTACTCAACTTTATATTTTCTAAAAACCTGCAAAAAAAAACATAGTAAGTAACTGAAAACAAAGAAACCATTCTGCTGTTATAATAGTTATTTATGGTACAGATCTTATCTAACAACTCAATAAACATCTAAAAAACATACATTTTGTACTGTTAGCTTTGAAAAGTCAAAGTGACAAATTAATTGGGAGTCAGCTAAAGTACCGATAGTTCAATAGTTATTTAGGGTATCAGTGTGCTATATTACAAATAAAACACGAGAAAAAAGTTGAGCCCTCAAGGACGCCAGGCCGCGAGGGGTCATTTCTCGGGCGAATTATTTGTAAAAACACACGGGTGCCATACAAAACTTTATCCAATAACTCAATAAATATCTAAAAAACATAAATTTTGTATTGACAGCCGTGAAAAGTCATAGTGACAGATTGGAAAGTACCGAGAGGTCAAATGTATTTATAATTAAAGTAGCTTGTGATTCGTGCTATACGTTTGGCAGTACTGAAGTGTATTGTCAGTCTGTGTTAAGTCCGATGTTAGTAGGTTAGGTTTTGTTTGTTATTTGACACAGGCTGACGCAAAACTTAATTTGAAAATCTCAAATTTGATATAGCTGACAGTACTATCAATAATACAGTAGTGAGTGACCTGATTTTTATCTCACTAGTGAGTTATGGTTTCACTCACTAGTGAATCATAGGCCACTTTAGAGGTTTAAAATCGATTTAGTAATAGCCTTATAATTAGAAAGTGTTGGATAAGTACATGTCTAATTAAAGTTGCCTGTGATTCGTGTTATACGTTTGGCAGTACTGAAGTGTCTTATTGGTGACACTGTCAATTAATGTCAAATTCAAGGTTAGTAGGTCAGTTTTTGTTTGTTATTTTACACAAACTGAAGCAAAAACTTAACCTGCGGATCTAGAATTTGACATAGTCTGACCGTGCTACCAACAGTACAGTAGTGAGCTATGGTTTTAACCTCATTAGTGGGTTATGAGCCACTTGAGAGGTCTAAAATCGATGTAATTATAACCTTATAGCTAGGAGATGTTGGATAAATGAGATTTAGATATGCATAAGTTAAATAGTAATAACCAGAAGCTACAACGTTTTAATTGTGCAGAATCTACTGTTTGAAGGCTAATGAAATATCATAACATTTTTTTTTTGTTTCGGATCAGCAGGAAATTTGAGGTAGACTAATTTCTATTTTTAAAGTATCTTCTATAACGAGCAGACCTGGAAAGTCGAATGCTAGGAAAGGGAAATGCTTAAAAATTAGATGAGATTATTAGTTAGAAATGTGGTTAATACGTTTCCTCACTAGGCCAAACAGTTCAAAACTCAAATTGAAGGTGTACTATAGCGAAAACCGAATGGGAAACGATTAAATCAGTAGGTAAGACTCTCGGACATATATATTTTTTTAATTCTTCTAAAATCCAATCAAACCTTGTTTATTATACAAAGTGCAACAACGATGCAAGCGTGAATAATATTTCTAAAAGTATGAGAGCCATTAAAAGTCATTTTAATGAAATTTTTCTTACTCGCATCCTACTTGATGCCCTTAAATTTGATCATTGTGTAGATATTCGAATTCATAAAAACAGTTGAGTCCCCTTAAGAGGTTTAATTTAAGGAAAAACAAATAAAAACTGTTAAAATGCTAATTTCAGAGTACAACAAAACAAAAGGTTTAGAAGATAAAAATCCAGCCATTGTTGAAACAATAAATAAAAATTACGATAATACGATAAATGCAGAAGTAAATTAAATCGAGTACAAAAATTCTATACTACTTAGTTTCATTAATAAATTGTTGCTAACGACAGTTGAACCTAAAACATCAAATTAGCGATTTTGCGTGTTTAACTATTAAAGATTTATTCTATTTATTTATCTTTAGACAAGGAATTTCACACATTCAATTCCCTTGCAATTCAATAATAAAAAAAAGTATTCATCGAAATTATAATCAGAACAAAGAATATGAAGAAAACAAAGGAAAAAACAAAAATGCTGCTGTAGCGGTACAGGATTTGATAACATCTAAAAAGATTCACATTTAACAATAAAAATAAGACCTGGGAAGTAGCCAATCAAGTGTATCCAGAACAGATTGAAAGTATGTATATTTTGAAGAAAGCCAAAAGAATCATCGAAAGAAAACTAAAAAGTCAAAGAGAGAAAGGAAGAGCGAGAATGAGATGTTCGAAAGAAAATAGAAAATCGTTTGAAACACTAGGAATCGATATAGGTATTAAGAACAAAGACAATTAACTGCGAGATGTGGATAAACAGTGGGGGGAATGAGGAGTACTAAACAAACAACATGTTTACAACCACAAAAGATATTCTTTTGTACCTACATACGCTAGGAGGGTTGCCGGCGAGTAACTATCGCGTCTCATAGAAAAATAATCCAGAAACCCACCCATGGTGGTCTAGGTTTTCTATGGATTATTGCACCGAGAACTAAGTAGTTTTTATCTCTTTGTTTGTAAATGGACAAGGTCTAGGCATGCAGAGTACCAGGTACCTTAGAGACCGAAGTATTATGAATATTAATATTATATTTTTATCAATTTTGAAGTTATATCTACATAATTTTCCTTACAGATGTTGTTAGGTATATAGTAACTGGAACATAACGTATTTATTTACCTTTGCCAATAATATCTGGAGTTCAATCTCAGCAAATCTTCTGCCTAAACACGACCTTCTTCCATAACCAAACGGTAAACTAACAAATGGGTGTACTTTCTTTGAAGACATGGGGCATACTTGATCATCTTCGTTTGACGTCTTCAGCCATCGTTCTGGTAGAAATTTGTCTGGTTCTTCCACATATTCTTCTATATTGCTCACCACTAAATGAGGGAATATGACATGCGTCTAGAAAATTTTTTAGTAAATTAATAATTCTCAGACGTCATACAAAATGCAAATGTTAATTTGCAAATAATAAATATTAAAGTCAATTTTATTATTTTAATATTGTAGTTCTGATCAGTACTTATAGTTAACGGAAGTAATTTCGTAGTCTCAAGTCCATATTTTTTTTAAGTAAAATGAATGACATTAACTAGTTATCTCAACAAAAACACTATCAGCACAATTGTGTATCTTTTAATAATGCTTATAATGCTAAGCATTTTTATAATAGCTCTTTAATGAGAGGGAACATTTTTAGAAACAGATGTCTTTGGTACATGCTTTGTGTTTGTATCAGTTTTGATATTTACCCCTTTTGGTACTCTGTAACCACCAACAATTGCTTCAGAGGTTAGACTTCGTCCATTCCCAATTATTACAGGGTACATTCTGAAAAAATTAGTTCAATAAAACGTTTGACAGAAACTTCATCATTTTCAGTGTTGTCCTTTACCTTAGAGTTTCCTTGATGCATGCTTTCAAATAATGCAGCTTCTCTTGAGCAGAAATATCGATCTTTGAATCTGCATGGGGTAACACTGAACATAACTCTTCATAAAGCTTCTGTTGCTTATCGGGATTTTGAGAAAGTTGGTACAGTGTGGATGCAACTGCTATGGAAGTCTGAAAACCATATAAATCCCAATGAAGTTTGACCTATTTTAACTCTGGTCTAAAATTTACTGAATGAATTATAAAAACAAGCCTAGTGAATAACTTTCTGGATGATGATTTAAAATTGCACCACTAAAATGCGAGAGATAATTCTATTCCCAAAGTATAAAAAAAAGTCAGATAAATAAACGTTCGAGAATACTTAACAAGAGCTGTAACCCGTGAAGTTGGAGAAACATACTGAATTTTACACCTATAATAAACGAACTACTTAGTAATAATTTACTACATTAACGGTTCACAATAATGTTCTCAGAAATCGCAATCATGGTAGTGGTCACTTTTGATTTCTTAATAACAGATTTAGTTTTAATATTTTTGGTCCTTTATGAAATTGCCTTTCAATTTCGCTTAAAAGATGATATCTTATAAGATTTTATTCAAGAAAGGGTATTCCTATTACAATTTAAAGGTATTAGAGAACGGTAATTTATACACGCAATGTATTGAACCTTAACTGTATGTACAAACATTGTGCACTACCGAAAGGCTATGTTTTCTTACATGAAACCGAAGTTAGCTTTGATAGGGTACATCTCAACAACATTTAATAACACAACCTTCTCGAGTAAATTTAATAAAGCAATCTAATGTCACTGCAAACCGTTATTTTACCCAAACATGAAAACTTCCAACCTCCCCGTACTAATTATCGAGTAAGGTATATGCATATTGAAAATTTGAAGACAACAGATGGAAATGTACAAATTCAAATTGATTTTATTATTAAAAATGTAGGAGAGCACAAAGATAACAAAGATTTTTGGTAACTTACACACTTACAGTGTCTACTCCAACTAGTAGAAGATCCAAAGCTAATACTGCAGCTACTTTACTGTTTTGTGTTTTGAGCAGTATTCTTTCCACAATCGATATATCTTCTTCCTTTTTAATACTGATTTCCTCAAATGAGACATTTTCCATTGCTTTGGTAATATATTTCATACATAACCTGAAATATAACAAATGTTGAGCAAGACAACATATCACACCAAAACGATATACGATCGTTAATAGTAATTTAGCATACAAGTGCGTAAAGCTAGTCTTTAGTCACGTGGGGCAGAGTTAAAACACGAGTGAGCGAGCGTTTTAATCTTAAGATATTTATGTCTTACCATTATAGTATCTACATTATTGTTTTGTATTAATAAGTTGGAGACAAGGCACATTATGAAGTACATAATACCCTTACGGGCATTATGACTTCTCTCTTCAGAATGCCCTTGCTATATAAATAACTATTATTTAAATTTTTCCTCATTGGAAAATATAGCAATAAAATACAAAAACCAAAATCAATCAAATGAAATGTTCGAAATATCCTCAGATGACTTCAATACACGTTTCGCAACTTCTTCATATCGACTACCGTATACGTTGAAAGATTTCTTCACTATATTCACCAAACCGAGTCAGTAAAATCTGCAATTCACTTTAGAAATATCAGCAGCAAGTATTTTTCTCGCTTTGACAGCGGATAGTTTGCTTTAACTTTTAAATCGGATAAAATGTTTACTTTTTCTGGCATCACAACCAACATCGCAATTATATATTCGTTAAATTCTCATATTAAAATACATTCGAGGTTTTGATTTTCTTCACATTAAAATTGATTTCCAATCGGTAAATGGACTCGACGAACTATCAGATAAAACGATTCGTCCTGCTGGACTCGCCATTCTATCAGTGACAGTTTGTCTTGTCAAGGTACCTGAAAATCAAATGCTCGTAAGAATCTGCAACTTTAACTGAACGAAATCAAACCTCTTGTATATTTGCTACAGATTGTTATATAAAAATTTAGATCATAGGGTGTATGTATAAGATAGAGGTTATTTTGTGTCATTTTCAAGAAATTCACGTAGCTGTTTCTCTAAAAAAACTTGTGTATGGTTATCCATTCAGTGTCGGTGGGTGAAAAAAGGACGAATTAAGCAAATATCAATGAAGGTCCGCATCCTATTTTACTATGAAGGGATATCAATTGCAACAATACGAACTGAGTAGAACTCAGCATGCTTACTTCAACTAGCAGTGCACAGTTCGACAGCAATTGTTTATGAATATTTTCTATACTATTCAACGAAGTTCCAGATGTTGTTGATATAATTCTGCATAAAAACCTGACCCAGATTCAAACCGTACCCGATTCCGACCATTTACCTGTTGTTGAAGCACTCAACATACAATCACGCCTCTCTTCTAGAATCAGAGTGTCCTACTTAAGATATTTTGGACATATAGTAAGACAAATGAACGCTATGCAACAACTAGTTTTCAAAGAAAAAGTTAATAGGCGCCGACCTAGAATCGTTGGATCGAACAGATGAAACCTCTGACAGGCTTTGGGGTCTTCTTCTTCTTAATCTAGGACCAGGTCCTGTTAATTACCAACCTAAATATATTATATTTATCTATCTTGCGAAGTCGACATCCAGCAGTCTTACCATCTCTTTGGTGACCTTCCAGGTGGTCGTTCCGAATGGAGCTTTCTGTCCATGGCTATTCTCGACACTCTGTTACCATTCATTCGGCGGGCATAATCTCTCGAGCCTCGTATTCTGCTTCGCATTCATCTTTCACACCCTGCAGGTTGCATCTCATTATTTCTGATTCTGTCACTAATGGGACTCCCAATGCGGACATTGCACATCGCCTTCATCAACGCTTCCCGGTAGTCTATGAAGGGCATGTGAAGTGAGACGTTGTACTCCGTACATTTTTCTATCAGTGTGCGTACTGCTTGAATATGGTCAGTTGCTAAGTTGTTCTGTTTCAAGACTAAATTTCGGATTTTTTCGTTTTTGAAGTACACTGACTTTCTTTACTGCTGTTCGTACACTGTTGGTAATTTTGGCCGACAGCTCATTCAGTGCCATTTCTCGCAACACTTCTGTTGGTTGTAGCTTCCTGTCTATGCATCGGTTAAACTCCCCTTCTTTTTCTCTCAGCTCGTTTATGGTGGGGCGATTCTTCCTTTCCACCCGACGTTTTCTCTCGAGTTGAGTATTTATGTGTATCCTGGCTCTGATCAGCCTATGGTCGCTGCCCGTATTGAAGCGATTTATGACCGATACATCTGAACACATTCGGTTGTTTGATGTGGGGATGTAATCTATTTCGGTCTTGGTCGTGCCACCGGGGCTTCTGCAGGTCCACTTTCTATTCGGATTTTTCTTGTAAAAGGTGTTCATGCAGTAGACACGTTCTTTGTTAGGGAAGTTTATCATTGTTTGTCCTTTCTGATTTGGTGTTCCAAGTCCAAAATTTTCAATAAATGGGGGGTCCGTGATAGACTTCGCTTCTATTTTGGCATTAAAGTCGCCGAGTATTATGGAGAAGTGGGTGTTTTCTGTGTTCTTTGGTGTTGTGAGATCCCTACTTATTCACCGGTCGAGGTGTAAGCACAAATGATCTGGATGCTAAACATGTGGTTCAATTTGAGTATGACGTAGGTTACCCTGGCTGATATGTACTTGGTCTTGGTGACGAGGTGTTTCCTCCTGATGTGAATTAGCACGGCTACGCCGCCAATGTGTGAATTTTCGTCCGTGGTATTTTTGAATAGGAGGTATCCGGACTTAGGAATGTTAGTCGTTTCGCCTTTCAGCTTCATCTCGCTTATTCCGAGGACATCCCATTTGATGTTCTGTAGTTCGTGCTCTAAGCAAGCGAGATGTTCTTCAAGTCTCATGGTGCGAATATTGTATGCTGCGGCATAGAGAATCTTACCTAGGTTGTATTTCCATTGTGGCTCTTTTTGTTTACTTGTTTGGGGTACTTTTGCTCTAAAATTTATCGTTTTTGTTGAAGTTTTGGGCGAATTTTTGCCTCCCCCAGATTCCATGAGGCAGACCCCTTTCGGGGTGTGGGAGTTATAGGCATTATATGCTTCACCCACCTGGGGACCAATTCCGGTTTTTTCAAATTTCGCCATTTGAATGTTTTGGTAGACTTTTAGCCATAATCTTCAACGCTGGCTAAACGGGTTGGAAGATAGAATGGGGTTTTTGGGAAGGACATATTTGGAGTGTGGATGGAAGAAGGTGTTGGGACATTTATTTTCTCCAGATGAAAGGAGGCGGGGAAAAACGAGGCTCACGTAGGCAGGACCGCTTTCCTGGAGCAGATCTAGCTCTACTGGGATCGTAGACCCAGGCTACCCGCTACCCCACCTTATGGTCTGCAAATAGGCAAAACATCTTAGAATTCAGAGGCAACATTGCAAAACCAGTTTTTTAACTGAAAAATAATTTTTATTAAAATACATGGTTTTTCTAAGTTGCCTCTGAATTGGAAGATGTTTTTCCGATTTGCAAATCTTTAGTGGGAGGAGGGGGTGAGAAAATGGGCACCTTGCATATGGTTCGACTGTTAAATTGGAGTTTTCTCATATATAACAAATTGTCTGAATCATATGCTTTCATCATTACCATATCTATCTAACCCGTTACGGATATAAGCCTCCCCTAGCGCCTGCCATTCTTCCCTATTGTGTGTTTTTGAATCCAGTTGTAGGCTTCTGTCTTATTAACATCATTGGTCCATCGTAGTGGATATGGTCCTCTAAGCTAGTTGGAGTGCTTTTTATAGTATATAATATCCTTCTGTGTTTTGTCTTATCAAGTCACTGTTTTTTCCTTCTCACAATTCTCTCTCCATTGCTTCTTGTGCTACTTGCAATTTCATTTTATATTTCTTTATTAGGGTCCAAGTTTTAGCAGCGTATATGAAAATAGGTACAAAGACTTGATTAAATGACTTTGTCTAGCTTCTGATGTGTGTATTGCTGTTAAACACATCTCTCCAGCGAGTTAAAGCTGCCCAACTCAACTTAATTCTTCTTGGCTGTTAGCTTTAAAGTTTACGTTTCGGCTCAAAAGACATAATTTTCTACTTTTTCCATTATCACATAATTATGTGATCTTTATCTGATCGTTTTACTTCAGTTCCGCATTACTCATTATTAAAGCTGATAATTATATGCACTCAAATGTACGAAAATATGCGCATATATATGCATTTTGTTGAGTATATGCACCCAAAGTTATAATATATGCACATAATATGCTCTAATTTTTTTGAAAATAACTAGGAGTTTTCTAAATAATGTAAAAATTGTAATTATTTTGTATAAGAATATTTATTTTTCTATTGTTTATTCAAAGACGTCATTCATTTTAACGTTTGACTATATAAACGTGGACTACCAACGCCAACTTTACGTTGTAGGTAACATAAAAGTGAGATTTCCCCTAACACCGCCAGGCTATTATTCACCCAACACTCGTGAAATGGATTCTATGTTGGTTGATTCCTTATATATTGTTTCTACAGGAAAAGTGGGTTGCTGGCAGTCTATGCTTATACAGGGTGTTTCTAAATAAGTGTGGCAACGGAACACTGTAGATTCGTTGAGAAAAAATATAATGATTTAACTCAACTTACCTATATACAAAGTTGCTTAGTTTAGCCGCTAGAGGGCTTTGAAAACATTTAAAAAAGTTAATCGCTTTTAAAGCCCTCTAGCGGCTAAACTAAGCAACTTTGTATATAGGTAAGTTGAGTTAAATCATCATATTTTTGCTCAAGGAATCTACAGTGTTCCGTTGCGACACTTATTTAGAAACACCCTGTATAGTCAAAGATTTTAACAGGGACTTTCCCTTTCCTCTGCTTATTTCGATAAGCGCTCTGCATTCCAGCTGCAAGAAGTAAAAGTATATATCTCAGTTGCACATAAAAAATTTATTAATAATTTAATGAAATAGTAAATTTTACAAAAAAATCTCAAAAAGTTCATACATTACAAATTATTGCTAAATATAACCAAATATGCAAAAATCCAGAAAGTATGTTCAAAATCGTATAAATATGCAAAATATGCAAAATGAAACTTGGTTTAAACGATTTGTTTTCATATAATTAGTATACATATGCAAAAAGTTTCGCCAGCATATCAATTATACAAAATATGCATTTGCATATAATATCAGCTTTACTCATTATTTCCGTGTCTTCGTATCTTTCTTGAATCTAAACCAATTTCATTTGACTGGTTCTGTACATCTGTGACTATTTGCCGTAGGTCGCATAAGTTCTCCGATATCAAATGGATGTCATCAGCAACCCGCAAATGGTTTAATTTCTTTTCAGGCCTTTGTTCTCCCAATCTACATCTTTGTATACATCTCCCAAGCACAAAGTAAATACTTTTGGGGATATAGTATATCCCTGTCCGTAATTTTTATTGGGTTTGTGATAATGTTTAAATCAACTGTGAATTTTGCATTCTTATATACAGGGTGTAAACGAAAATTTCGTACATAGGAAAAAGGCAATTTTAAAAATTACCAAAGATCGATTGTATCTGTGGCCATGTAACATAGAAACGTTGTTTGTTTTGCCGTGTCAACGGTTAATTAAGTTTTGTTACGTAAAAGAAATTTGAAGAAAAAGCAAAGCTGCTTTTATAAATAGTTATTCATTTTATGAAACAGATTTGTTCAGACCTAATAATATTTTAAAGATAAATTCGGCTAACCATCAAAACAAACAGAATATTTACTGTCATGTTAAAAAAACACTTATAAAGGTCAAAACTAGAGTTTATCCTTCTTAAGTTTTAACATACCCTTATCCTTATGTAGATTTTCGTTTACACCCTGTATATACTGTTTATTAAGTATGTGTATCTATGGTCGACTCTGTAGAAGCATCTTTACACACTTTTACAAAACAAAGTCTACACTGGAAGTACAGGGAGATACAAAATTAACTTGATCATGGCAGCCCATGAAATATATGACGACCGTCTACACTGCACTTTAGAAAACTGCAGTTGAACTACAATTAACTGTATTATTAGTTCATGTGACTTTAATAGCCTAATAAGCTGCATAAATATACAAAACTATGTAATTTAAACCAAATGTATGCATTAAATTGATAGGTAGCATTAAAATAACAATGGGATAAGTTAAACAAAATGTCAAAAATAAATTTTAAACTTAAAAAAAATTGAAAGTTCTATGTCAACAAAAAGCATACTATAGATTATGCAAGTTTTATTATTTTCAATGCCTCCCGCGATAAAGTTTATTTTTGATCTCCCTGTATAATGTGCGATCTTAATACATTGTGGCAAATAAGTAACGCATAAATTCGGCAACTCCATTAATCTTTGCTTTCGCGAAAAAATCTTAAAAGGGTGTAGCGACTACAATTGTAGCACGTATACTAACGGCATTTTAAGATTTTTATATCACTCCTTTCAAATCTTGTTACGTCATCAATATTTTTTTTATAAGACAACCTACATTTTTTTCATTTATTTCGGTAGTAAGTTTTAATCAATTATCAACAGCATGAAATTTGAAACAGGTTAAATTAGAAAAAATATAAAAACAACCTTAAAGTTCATATAGTAAATTAATATGAATGAAATTAACAGTTAGGTACCTGGGTTTAAAACCAGTGGTCGGAATGTAAACTTTGACGAACCGGAACGCTGTCGGGGGGGACCGGGGGGTATGCCCCCCGTGTTAGCTGCAGGCGAAAATTTTCGCGGAAAATTATAATAATGTTGATAATAATATGTGTTTTTTCCGTCAATAGTCGACACAAACCAGTTTAATTTAATATTTTATTTCAAAGTGAAAAGACCCTAATTAAAAAAAAAACAAGAACGGTATAATAACAACAAAATAAAGTTTATTCATTTCCTTCTAGAATAACTCAATAATAGGCAATAAAATCAAAATAATGCAACAAAATTCAAAACTCTAAATATTGTAAGCAGTGGCGGTGCAAGAGCACGTTGGGCCCCTAAGCAAATATAAAAATGCCCCCCCCCCCTTGTAAAAGGATTTATATATTTAATGAATTGTATATTTATAATTATAGTATACAAAGTAAACGTTTAACAAAAAATAAAATAACATCCTGTTATAACCAACAGAAATAGAGCAGTAAATGCCTAACATTTAACACATTTTATAACTAACATATCTAACAAAATATCAATTAAAAATATAAAACTAAATAAAATCTTCAAGTTGGTATAGGCACAAATACAAAGAAAACTGATGGATAAATATCTACCTATCTATCTATAATAGCTATTTGTGCAACAAGTGCTAAAAGTGGACGTTTATGCACGAGACATGAAAATTATGAAACGAAACCGTGTTATATTATGAATAGACAATGGTCTCCTGTGTAAAACTGCAAGCTTGCAACCTTGAACGATAAATAGCTTCTTTATATGAATTGCAAGTCTGCAACCTTGAACGCACGTGGCTTCCTGTCTCACGCTCCCTTTTAGAGATAACGCTTATCTTAGCTGATTAGGCATAGTATATATACTAGTAGCTTGCACTTCTAAGTTAAGCTCCAGTCAGTCGATAAGTTCCATTGTGTTCGTATCATAGCTAGATGTAAGAAATTGTCCGGCGGCTAGCTGTGTGCTTCCAATGTTATATTTCATTGTAAAATAAAAATAAACGTTTTTTAAAAAGTCGTTTCGGCGGCCTTTTAATAAAACTGGCGCAGTCGTTCGGATTTGTGGAGGAAAACCTGGAAAACTACAAACATCGAGTCGACCAGCAACTTTCCTTGAGGTTCAGCTCTTTGCCACAAATCGAAACCTACCACCCAGCGGATCTTCGGACATCTCCAACAGGGACAAACATCGCCCGATCGTGAGAAGCGCCCGTCGACCCAGCTCCTGCTCCTCCGTGGTTATTGGAACCATCTGGTCATTGGGACCTCTCTTGATCATTGGGATCAGTCTCTGGTATTGGCAACGTCAACAACGACGACCCCAGGACAACTTTTGGATAACGCTCTAGCGCAAAGCTGGACTATCCAAGTCGGACTTCAGGACCTCTGTGCAGGCCAGCCGACATCAATAGGATCGACGCATCCTTTTTGAAGACAACAGGACGTAGCTTGATCGCACGCCGTTCGTCAATTTTAACGCACAATGTAAGTGCATATTTTTATAATAATTTTCAAGCTTTAGAGAAAAAGCAAAGGTATATTTTTAAAAATAATAATTTTCAAGCTTTAGAGAAAAAGCAAAGGTATATTTTAAAGGCACCAAAGTAACGACTATTAAAGCGTTCGCCTAAGTAATAATTTTCAAAGTTTTAAAGAAAAAGCAAAATAATTAATTTTAAAGGCAACAAAGTAACGTAATATAATTTTCAAAAATAATTATTAAAGCGTTCGCCTAAACAACAAAGTAAAAATTTCAAAGGCAACAAAGTAACGTAATATAAATTTCAAAAGTAATAATTATTAAAGCGTTCGCCTGAACTATAAAGCTAATTAATCTCAAACAAACTTTAACTTATACTAACATAGTTCTAATATTTATTTATAATATTAGGCAGAACGTAGTAAGCCAGACCAATTGCTGCACATAATAGGTGTGCTTAATTTGCATTTGTGCTTGCGTTCTTGCGCGTAGGTACCCCTGTTAAACATCCCCTAGTCATTAAATTGTTTACTAACATAAAACAAAAATTAAAAATAAGTGAAACAAATAAAGCAAAATTAATTTTTGTCTATAAAATTTTTATGTTTAGATCACTATTATCTTGAATCATTAGTTAAAACACCTGTAATTATATTTTGAAACAATTGTAAAAATTTTATGTCACGAGATAGATCACGCTCACCAAGGAATTCTATCCCTAGAATTTTATTTTTAAATAATTGTAACAACATTAGCAACCCAAATATGGTTGATCAAAACGCATCATTGTTTCCCCCACATTTTAATGTAGCTTTATTAAATGAAATTCCCACATATGATGGTAATCAAGCCACTCTTTCGGAATTTATCAGATCCGCAGAAATCATTGCAACTAAATTTTGTACAGAAAATTTAAACGATTATATCAACCAAGTAATTTTAAATTCGATAAGGAATAAATTAAAAGGTCAAGCGTTAGAAGTAATCACAGGTTACGAGTATGATACTTGGAAAGACTTAAAAAATGTCTTAATTGAAAATTTTGGCGACCAAAGGTCAGAATTGAATCTTTTAATTGATTTAACCAAATTAAAACAGAATAAAGACTCTCCCATAGAATTTTTCAATAAAGTTAGAACTCATTTAGCTATTTATAATTCTAAAGTTTCTCTGAGTCAAGAATCAAAAGATATTATCACTTATAAATTAAAGGCTAACAAAGATTTAGCACTTCGCACTTTTACAAGTGGACTAAATGAAAATTTAGGAAGCTTCGTAAGAAGTAGAAACCCAACTTCACTAGAACAAGCCTTAAGCATAGTAAAAGAAGAAATTGATATCAGATATTCTCAAAATCAAAATAATTTTCAAAGTCAAAAATTAAACAAACCAAATTTAACTTCCAATATTCAAACAAGAAAGGTTGATATGAAACCTAAATTTAATAACCCAAATTTCATGCAAAGACCATTCCAACAAAATCGAAATAATTTTAATCAAAATCCCAACTATTTTAAAAATCCAACGAATTTTAATAATCCTAATAATTCTAGAATAACTCAAAATTCAAGCTTTAATGCATTTGCACCAAAACCAAATTTTTCACCAACAAATAAACCAGAACCTATGGACTTTAGCACTATAAAAAGACCAGCTACTCAACAATCAAATTTTCCTAATAAATATCGAGCAAACTCTCAAAACGTTAATAGAAATTTTAATCAACTATTTTATCACAGTAATGTTCAACAAGAAAATTCCCCTGTTGATCATGAAAATTTATTCGAAAACTCTCCTGAAGAAAATAAAAATTTCACTGAAAATTTATTCGAAAATTCTCAAGAAAATCCAGAATACAAACAATCAGACCTATATTTTCAAAATGAACCCCAAGACTTGGACATTACATCAGATTATTATGAATTTCCAGATCCAAACGATACAGTAAATTTTCACTAAGAGCCTCGGAAAAGCATATTTTAACTTTTAATATAAATTCAAAATCAGATCTTCCTTATATTATAATTCCCGCCACTGGCGATAAACTTTTAATTGATACAGGTAGCTCACAAACAATAATTTCTCCAGAATTTGTACAACAACATTTTCCAAATTATATTTATGAAACAGAATTCGAGATAATTACATCTCATGGAATTTCTCAACATAACTTAATTGCAGATTTACCAATCCCCAGTCTTTTTTATGAAAACGGAACACATACATGTTATTTATATAATTTTAACCCAGACTATATAGGACTTATTGGATCCGACTTATTTTCAAAATTATCCGCACGAATAGATTATAAATGGATGCATATTCAGACAGAAAGAGCTACGATACCATTTTATTATAACCCGTAAAAACTAAACAAAAAAAAATGAAACTAATGTAACTTTTCCAAACCTAAAAATTAAGATTTTTATTTTTCTCAACAAAATCTACAGTTAACCCTGTGTATAGAACTTTTCGTAAAATTTATCAGCATAAAAAAAAATGTAACTAAAATAACTCCAAAATTAAAATTTAATGAAAAAGGCATGACTAAGCCTTCAGCAATTGAAATCATACAATAATCAATTTAAAACAAGCGTAATTAATACTTTAAATGAAATACAAGAAATTAATATTTATAATCCTTAATCTTATAAAAATAAAAATTATGAACTCAACAAAAATCAGTCTATCAGATTTAACAACTTTAATATAAAAACTTCAAACATTAAAAGTATTTTAGATAATTAATTTAAATAACAATTTTTTAACAACTTTAATATAAAAACTTCAAACATTAAAAGTATTTTAGATAATTAATTTAAATAACAATTTTTTAACAACTTTAATATAAAAAACCCCAAACATTAAAAGTATCTTGGATAATTATTTTAAATAACAATTTAAAAAAAAACAATTTAAGACTAAAATCAATGCACATATAATTTCAAAACTGACGAAAAGTCAACTCATAAGGTTTAGTAATTCAAACATAAATTTGTAAAATATTTAGATTATATAGCTCCTTCTAAAGTAGGAATAAAATCAGATTCATCTAAAAATTCAATAATCAAAATTTCCCAGCACTTAAAAATCTAAATAAAATAATTTTTAACCAAATAGTCTACTAAAGAACATTTATCAAAAATTTTGCCAAAATAACTAAATTTTTTAACCGTGTGTTTAAAGAAAAAAATAAGATTGTTCACACCCTTGAATTTTTGAAAAACTTTAAGTATTACAAATAAATTCTAATAAATAAATCAGTAACTTCAAATATCAAAAGTATTTTAAAAAAATAACATCTTAAGAAAAAACTTAAGACTAAAATCATTTAAATCAGAAAAAACTCAAATAAAAATTATACTTAACAAACAAACAAGACCTAAGCTTGTATTAATCTAGTATTTACAATTTTAATAATCACAATATTTCTCGCGTTAAAACTAAGATGTTCACAGCAACATACCTTTATAATTGATATTGCTAAAGGAAAACAAAGAAAAACCTTTACAACCATTTAAAATTAAATTCAAATTCAGAAAAGTCAAACATTTCAATTAAACGAAAAAGTATTTATTAAAACAAATCTCAGAAGTAAAGATTAAATTTAAAATTAAAACCCATTCAGAAAGATCAAACATTTCAATTAAACGAAGAAGTATTATTTAAAATAAATTTCAGAAGTAAAGATAAAATTTAAAATTAAAACCAATTCGGAAAAATCAAACATTCCAATTAAATGAAAAAATATTTGTTAGAACTAATTTCAGAAGTAAAATTGAAATTCAAAATTAAATCTAATTTTTTAAAAAATATGGAAATATAAAACACCCTGACTAAAAGGAACTATTGCTCTCTCTTTTTCAGGATTACTACACTCTTCATCGCCTGTACCCTGCTGACTCAATCACTAGTTATACAGAGCGATATTATTATTAAAAATTTAAAAGATAATCCTGGATTATATCCTCTAAACTTAGGAAACGTAGTGCTTAAACAAAGCGAATGGACGCTTATTAGAAATGTAGACTATACCCCTATATTTGTTAATTATGACACACTTAGAACTAATTTAATGAAAATAATACCGTTACTTGAAAATAAAAGTTACGTTATTGAATATACAAAATTTAAAAGGATTGATGATGTTATTATCAATCATAACAATTTACTCATAATATTAAAACAATATCTTGAAAAAACAGATAAACTCTTAAGTCAATTATTTCCTGATGTTAAACACAAAATTAATAAAAGAGGACTTTTCGATGGACTTGGATCCGCTTTCAAATTTTTAACTGGAAACCTCGACGCCAACGATGGAGTCAGATATGAATCTATGATTACTAAATTGCAAGAAAGCAATAAAATTCAAAATGACGTTATATTAGAACAAACTAAAATTTTAAATGATACCATCTCAGTAATCAATGATATAGCAAAGAGTCAAGAATTATTAGACAGAAATATAAATAAAATAATTTTACAAAATGAGGAATTAGGCAAAAATCTCGCTACATACTCCTTAAAAACAGTCTTGCTAGAAGCAATTCAATTTTTGCAACTACTTATTAACACTTGTTTGGAACTAGAAAATGCATTAACTTTTGCCCAAAATCAACAGATGCATATGTCATTAATTGATAATGACGATTTAATTGAAAATCTAAATGAAATTTCGACGTATCTCAATAGCATATCAGAAAAAGCTTTAACTATTCCATATCCTGCAGAGTTACAGTATTTACATTTATACGAGTCAATTATCATTACAAAAGTTTATCAAGTTAAAAACAGAATTACATTTATATTCGAAATACCTCTTACTTCCAAAACTAACGATTATCAAATGATACAATTAATACCATTTCCGATTTTTATCCAAAATTATCAATTTCGTATGATTATACCTACTTATAGTACTTTATTATTTAACGTTAAAAACAGCATTCCCATTGAAATAAGTCATTGTAAACTTATAACTTTAGACACCTACTTTTGTAATCAAAATAACTACTTTGAAATCCCCAACGACAAATTGTGCGAAACACAACTTCTGTCATTTAATAAAAATAAAACATGTATCCCTTATTTATTCAATTTAACAGAAATCAAAATATCACAAATAAATCCTGCGACATGGTTAATATCTTCCCCATCTGAAGCAATATTGGACGTCAAATGTAAAAATCAGAATTTTAGAAAAGGAATATCTGGCACTAACCTCTTACACCTCAGTTCAGACTGTCTTGTTTCAATAAATCAAAAACACATGTTATTCACCGCAAAAAGAACCTCAAATGAAATTGTTAATTTAAAAATTTCAAACATTGACCGCTTAATAATTCCTGAATCAAACCACATAAATGTTTCAAAGATTGACTTGATACCTCTTGACACCCAGAAATTGGTTGAGGACCGAATTAAACTTAATAAATATGAAAATTTGTTAAAACCTGTTAATTATATTAAATCTGATAATTTAAGTGTGTCTGCAATTATATTTACTCTGTGTACTATTCTTATGTTAATAATTTTTATATTGTATTTGTATTATAATAGAAACACAATGAAGATTAAACTTATTAGATTTTTAAATAAAGATTTTGAACCGGTTAACGTAAATGCATAAGTTTAATTTTCTTTTCTCTTTGTAAGTTCAATGGAGGCATATTTGAATACCACCCATTGAACATTTTATCGGCGGACGTGTTATATTATGAATAGACAATGGTCTCCTGTGTAAAACTGCAAGCTTGCAACCTTGAACGATAAATAGCTTCTTTATATGAATTGCAAGTCTGCAACCTTGAACGCACGTGGCTTCCTGTCTCACGCTCCCTTTTAGAGATAACGCTTATCTTAGCTGATTAGGCATAGTACCTATATATACAAGTAGCTTGCACTTCTAAGTTAAGCTCCAGTCAGTCGATAAGTTCCATTGTGTTCGTATCATAGCTAGATGTAAGAAATTGTCCGGCGGCTAGCTGTGTGCTTCCAATGTTATATTTCATTGTAAAATAAAAATAAACGTTTTTTAAAAAGTCGTTTCGGCGGCCTTTTAATAAAACTAGCACTTGTT